>JAXQQM020079220.1:0-157159 GCA_034641835.2 Pinus albicaulis
GATTTGATGAGATATTGATGTGATCCATTGTGTAAGCTATCTGTTTGGGTTTTTGGGGGAACAGACTCCTGCTGGCTATGTGCGCGGAGATCCTAGTCCAGTTGTGTGTGGACCCTGCTGCTGTGTGTGAAGGTTGGGAAGGGAATTTTATGGAAAGGTTGATGAATGAATGAATATGAAGGATTATTGGATCTGAATCTGTGAGTACTGTTAAATGAATTTCTGGTAATTACTATGTTATGTATTTTATGTCCTTTCGCTGCGAAAGTGTGTGTATTGAATAATTGGATCTAGATTTGTTCTGCTCTGGTTATATAATGCTGTGTTGATATTATGAAAAGCATATAATCGTAGATCTAGTGCACGTGGATGCAATTAGATACATAGTTAACTCTGCGAAGAAGCAAGGGAATCTGAACAGAACGCAGCCCTGCTTGCCTTACCCTTCCTTTCTCAGGGTGCGAAAACCTGGTTCCAGCACCCACCCATACTACTTCGGGTGAGACTGTGACTTGCGAAAGCAAGTCACTGCCGAAAGGGCCAATAGTATAGGGGTTTGTTGGCAAACCTTGCACACTGAACCTGGGTCAGGACCCCTCAAGCCAACAAATGGTTCCATTGCCGGGACGTGAAGAAGTCTGAGAGAGGAATCGGGTAATGACAAGAGAATACTGGAAACCTGAAAGAAAAGAGATCGCGGACTGGTTCGAAAGGCAGATCCAAGAGTTTGCAATAAAAGAAAAACAAAGTGAAAAACTAACGGCAGAGAGGTGGAAAAATAGGTACATTCTTACTAAAAGCTACGAAATATTCTTTGTAACTTTTGCGATTGAACTTTAGGAGTGGCTGGCTAGGCTTGTGGAATTCCAGAAGTGATGGAAGGATGAGCAAGTCACTCGGTGGACCTCGGAGCTGCTGGAACAGTTGGAAAAAACTGGCAATACTATTACTCACATGGTAGATCACTGGGTGGATAGTGTGCTGGGAGGATTTGTGATAGAATTTTCCATTGATCAGTTTCTATCATACTCAGAGGTCCAGCGACAAGTCTTCAAGGGATTATGAGGCAAGTTTCTGAGGACATTACCATTGTTGATCAAGAAGTTACTATGCGAGAAGAGCATTCTGTGTAGCCATACCGACTGAATGAACTCAGATCCAAACAGGAGCACAACACGTAGTGGTAAATACTATCAGACCAACCTTGATGGAGGAAGGGCCACCTACAGTCCAGTGAAGGAACTAGCTACGTCACCACCTAGGGCACGTAAAGGTAAGAATTCGCCTATAACAATGTCCCTAGATAGTGATATGGCCTCGCATTTAAAACTACCAACCTTCAAGGGGGTAGGAGATGAGGACATGGACCGATTTTGGTTTGTTGCAGACTCTGTCTGGACTGCGCAGAATGTGGCGAGTGACACGATAAAGAGGGCGCAACTGTCTTTAGCATTCGAAGACAGAGCTCTGGACTGGTATATGCGATACATTGCCCAGAATGGAACCTTCTCCATCCAGGATATTAAGGATGCTCTGAAGCAACAATTCCGAAAGCCGAAATCTTATTCCTAACTAGTAGCAAAAGTAAAGGACTTCAAACAAGGTGTGTCTGAATCAGTATGGGAGGCAGATCAGTGATTAAAGAAGGAAATTAGGGAAGGAGGGTTCGAGTATGATGATAGACAACATATGGAGTGGCTCATCACCATGTTTCTACCTCACCTGCGTATGCAAATGAGTCAACAGACCTTTGAATCATAGGAGAAAGCTGTAGAAGTCACTATGAAGTTAGAAGATTCTCCCTAGGAGGATACCTCAGCAGGGGTACAAAAAATCTAGGAACAACTTGGGGCTATGCACATGGAGATACAAAACCTGTGAAAAGAGCAAGGAAAAGACATCTGCGCAAATCTTTGGTGTATACGTTATCAGGAATCTGGCCATACAAAGGATTAGTGCCCTCTATTGACTGATTATATGCAAGCTGGAGGGCCTAGTTCGATACGTCTAGGGGCAAGTAGAGAATCTATCTTGTTATGACCAGGATCAAGTGGATCTGCGCTATGGTGTGATGACTGTCGGGTATCAGGCCTACACGATATGAACCGTTATCCTCGGTTGGGAGCGTATGTACTAGAACTAAAATAATAATGGTGCTAACTCTACTGATCAGTATGAAATGATGAGTAGAACTGTCGAACCTATGACTTAATGATGGATCGCAGGAACCTATATCGGGTGCAATTAGACCTTGCATCGTTAAGACTGGCTGCGCACTTTGGAGGATCGTTGGCCCAAGGCAGAGGAGGTCGGGGAGGAAGCACAGGCCGAGGAAGAGGTCAGCTAATCTATTATAACTGTGGGGAAATAAGACACTTTTACAAAGAATTCCCTAATCCCATCAGGCCGTCATGTAAATATTGCAGACGGCTGGATCATGAGGTAGAAGACTGCCCAATTTTAATAGCCAAAATGCAGGAAAAGCAGTCTAACCCTATGCAGAACGTACAGAGGGTTAAAACTGAGCTGTGAGAAGTGGATCTAAGTGTAAAGGTCATGACATGTAGTGGGTTGGATACCTAGGGAAACAAAGGAGGGCTTGACTCTCGAAAGGAAGTATCTTGCAACGGACAGGCACAGCCTTCGGTTGAAGAAGGAATTGAGACATTTTTAAAGGAATGTCTAAAGCTGCTAAGGAATCCACAGGCAGTAGGGAATCTCCTAGCATTATTGAATATCTGCGAAGCTCGGCTCACCTTGATCCCTAAGACCAAGGAAGTACACAAATTGGATAGGAAATACACCGGGAGAGAGATGCGATTAACCGCACAAATAAGAGACTATGAAATGGATCAGGTTATCTTAGATCTGGGATTGAATACCAACGTCTTACCAAAAAAAACATGGCAACGAATGGGAGAACCTAAGTTGGAATGGTCTACTATCTAGCTACGGATGGAGAATCAACAAAAGATCATCCCTCTGGGTAGGTTACCAAAAGTCATGGTGGACAATGCAGGAGTAAAGGATGTAGATGATTTTGAAGTAATAGAAATATTTGAAGATGCAGACCCCTACCCTGGGCTCCTTGGACTGGATTGGGCATTAGACATGGAGGGGATCATCAATCTCAATAAACACATCATGGTGTTCGAAAACGAAGGTACGCGTGTCATAGTACCCCTAGATCCCATAGAAGGTGCGCGGTATACCGAGCCAACCTATGTAAAGGAAGAATTAGATCACATCTACAAGATAACTGCGCAGGATGAAGATCGGGTTAACCCCACGAATGATGGAATGCTCTGTTGGGAAAAGGACAGTGAATGCTTTTCCGACTCTAATGAAGAGCTGGAGAATTGGCAAAGCTGGTTGCATGAGGTGTCGGCGCTTCGCAGCCTTCAAACTATCTAGAATTTCCACCCTATTTCTACTACAGAAAGAACCTTGCCTTACCAAGAGGACGCAGGTAATAATCAGTAGCCTATGAAGCCTAAGACTCCCCCGGCATGTAGGAAAGAAGCACTACCACTAACCCGATACGAAGCACCTACGCAAGGACCAGTATTCTTGATTCAGAGGAATTATTGGAGTAGGTTGATGATGCAGATAACCATCCCAGTGGCCGGGTGGGCCCCAAGGATAGTTGACCTGCGTAGATTCCTGCTTATACAAGGGTGCGATCGACCATTGTCCCAACATAATTACTAGGGTACCACTGAACTCAGCATGCGTAATATTACGAACCTAGCTACAATCATGTGTACCTAAGAGAATCTGGGAACATCTCAAGCAATAAATAACATACAGACGTGTGACACAGTCTTCTTACACAAGGACGTTCCACCCGCAAATGACATAAAAACCTTAAAAAGACTCTCGATCGCCTTGCAGGATCACCTCATGTCAACCCCTTTTCAAGATACGAAAACAAACCCCAAATGTCATCTATGCGTTGACATTTCAGGGACATGACCTTGGGCATGAAGGAGGACCATCAGCACATCCCGAATTAATGAGAAAATACACTTACAAACATGAAAAACGACCGACAGATTATTAATATCACCATTTATGATAAGCATGGTCTGAAAGATCAAGGGTACGTGCCACACGCGAACTACCTCGCCATTAAGAAGCTTCATTGGGGGCGCAGATGACTAGAAGACATTGGGTTGGGCTATTTATGCACCTTTCAAGAAGCATTGGTTATCCGCATTCTGGTTTTTTATACTCATTCATACTTTATGTAATGCTCGTCTCTCTGTTATGGACCCCAACTCACCAAAATAACTATTAAGAGGACTTGGGGACTCTGAGGGCAGTAATAGGAGTATTCACGGGCTTCCGCCCGAAAGGATTATCTGCAAACCAAGCTTAGTAGGAATGCTGTAGTACCGAGACCTGTTGCGCCATCTCCGCCATTTCCAAAGCCTGCCCGCTAGAAGCAACGTATGTTTACTCCCCCACACTGCCATAGTTCACACGTCTAAACCAATTACTGAAGACATTCTGTTAGTGTTCCTGTGATTTGGCTAATTGGAAAACCAAATGACAGTGTAACATCAAACCAAGCTTTGGAGTCTGAGGACCTAGCCTTCCTAGAATTAGAGAGGGCTCTCTCTATGTGTGTAAGTGATATCTGTGTGTTTGCTTATTGTGTTCTGATTTTAGGCTAGTTATGAAGTAGGTTTTTTGGTTTTGATTTTTTAGGTTGTGAGGGATGAAACTGATCAAAGATATAAGATAGGTAAAAAGATGTCAGATCAACTCGGCTATGGGGTCGAAAAGGTCAAGAAAGCTATCAGAAGGTGGTACAAGGCTGTTGAAGGGCCGATTTGATTCAAGGTAGAAAGGATCTTTGGAAAAAATGGAGTAAATGGACATCAAGTTTGTGAACAACAAAGAGTTTCAAGCATAACTAGTTTAATAGTAGACATAAACATGGTAGGGCAAACCATTAATCATGCAAGATGTAACTATAAGCTAATCAACACATAGAAATAAACATTCAAGCCATGCATAGAAGTATAAGACCCTCTAACTTTGGGAAATGGCTATCAGACTTTGGGGAAAACACTTAATGAAGACAAACAACTTAACTTACTATGCTGGAACACCTAAACACAATACTTCAAGTTATTGGGCACTTTGAACAACGAGATTTGCATAGCTTTAGGCAAAGGGCTAGATCGGAACTAGGCCTCCTTGGTTCAAAAAAAATGATAATCTAATCAGTCAAAGAGAAATTTCATGGATGGAACTATAACTAACCATAGGTAAGCAGGGCATACCGTAAATCATACTTAGCATGTATAGAACTATGAATGAAACAAGCAACAATATCCTCAAGTTATTAAAGAGCAGTTAAGAATTCTTTAATGTAACTAAGGAAGAGGAAAACATGAAAGCTATGAAGAAACAGGAAATTTGAGGTGCCTCCAAGGGCATATCTCAAATTTGTTCTCTATTGATCTATAGCAAGCAAGAAACATGTATTCATGAATGAAAACTAGAAGACAACAACAAAGCAAGAGACACTATACCATTCTACCAAGTCATGGAATCCAACAACAATCCTTCTTCATTCATCCAAGAGCATCCAAGAGGCAATCCAAAAGCATAAGACAAGTATTTCTTCCAAAGCTTATATGACCATATATTTCTTCTCTTCTCAAGTTCAGCCTTGTTTTATAATGAAAGCCTTTGGAATATATAGGCTGAAGTGAGGAAAACCTCATGGTTCAACTTGCCATCCTATTGGCCTAATCAAAATATTTAATCTTGTCCTTGAGGCTTTGCAAAGCCCAAGGCACAAAATATCTCATAAAATATCTAGAAAATGCTAAAAAAGGAAAAATAATTGACTTTGCATCATTTTTCATGTGCAAAAATAGCTAAACGCACATTTGGAAAAAGCAATTTTTAAAGGTTCAAAAATTACAAAAATATTCAAAATTTATATCAGCAAAAGGTCCCCTGACTTGCCGGTAACATTTGGCAGCCTTCTGGATGTCGAAACGAGGCTCATGATAGCTCGTTGGAAATCTCTGAGTGTCTACTTTCCAGAAAAACTGAAATTTTTCCAATATAATTCCTGGAAGTCCTCCAAAACTACACCTGTGTGTAAAATACCAGAAAATTACAGTCTGCTGATAGACCGGGCAGAGTGTGCAAAAAGCGAGCCCTTTTCGCCATTTCAGGGAAGAAAATGATCTCCAAATGTCCTGAAAATCGTTGAGGGTATGCTCCTAAAATTATGGCATCCAATGATACCATTATCCTCCTTTGACGAATCTCCAAAATGAAATGGCGAATTTCATGAGTTTTGACAAAAAACTCAAAAATGCCAAAAAACCAAAATATGTCAAAATGTGCCCAAAATCGGTGGGTATGACCCTCAAGGGTCTCTAACAACATGCTCTAAAACAGAAGCCAAAATGTCAAGTCCTGATGTGTCCTTCTTTCCTTTCCGTGCCGAGCGCTTCCCTTTAGCCTCCTTTAGTTTCTCTTGGGCAGCCTTTAATTTGCGACGGGAAAACTGATTTAGTTTTTGATAATGCTTTGTCACCCTCCTTTGCAGCTCTAAATCCCTGTTTGCATTCTCAAGTTTCCTCTCCAAATGTTCATTGGCTCTTTCTAGCCATGCCTCCTTATTGTTTTCAATCTCTTGCTCAAGCAGTGTAGTGAGGGGAGTGGATTGGAGAAGGGCTTGCTCTTCTTCCTTTTGCTTTTCAAGGGCTCTTTTAAGCCCTATGGTTCTAGGCCTTCTCTGCCTAGGCTGGTCTTCTTCTTCATCTTCATCAAAATCGCCTATGAGCTCATCTATCCTTGCTTGGGCTTTGGCGGCCTCTTTCTTGTACTTGATTGCTCGTGTCTCATAAACAGCCATATGGACACTCATTTGGCTGTTTTGGATCTGCAAGAATTGATTGAAGTTCATTGCCCGATGAAGGTCATTCTCCAATGCATCAATTTGGCCCTCTCTATGGATTAGGAGGTTTTCTAGAATCCGGGCCTCGTTGTCACTGTCGTCACTTTGGATTGGGATGACATCCAATGCACCTCCATGCTCATGACCCTCCCCTATCTTGCCTTTTCCTTTGCCCTTGAAGGCTAGTCTTGCGCTCTTCCTCCTAGGCAAGTCAGTGATAGGTTTCTTTGGAAAATTTCTTGTGCCATGGAGAGTTCTTGTCACATTCAGAGTGACAACCTTGGGCACCTGCTTTCTTGCTGTCTTAGGCTTGACCTTTTTAGGAGAGGAAGGCATGATTCCTTTGCCTTTGTCATCTTGCTTATCATCCTTTTGAATTTGCTCTTCTTCTTGAGGCTATTGTGTGTCTTGAGGAGGTTGTTGTACATCATGAGGATAATGTTGTGTATCTTCTGTAGGCTGCTCCTGCTCCTCAATATCATGCTGCTCAAACTGCTGCCCTTGATCATCAATACCAAGCTGCTGTTCTGCCTCAATTTCCTGTTCATTTTGTGGTTCAACCTGCTGCCCTTGATCATCAAGATCATGCTGCTGCCCTTCCTCTTGTTCTTGCTGTTCATCACCACTGAGTTGCTGCTGTTTAGCACTCTCCTCTTCTTGCTCCTGCTGTTGACCTTCACCACTGTCATGCTGCTGCCCCTCATCTTCAGTTTGCTGCTGTTCATCCCTTTCTTCATGCTCATGCCCTTCCTCTTCTTGCTGTCCACTTCCCTCTCCTTCTCCATGCTCCTTTGACTGTTCTGTAGTGAATTTGAGATTTCTAGGAGTAGGTTTGCTAGAGGAAGGCGAGGGGCGATGAGTAGGAGATGTGGAGGATGTATGGACAGGAGGGATAGTGGAGAAATCCGGGTGACTGATGAAAACATCCCAAGAAACCTCTTTCTTCTCAAGATGGTGAAGGATGATGATTTTAATGAGGGAGTGATGGAATATAGAGGCTACTTGCTGTGATGCAGGCTTCTTCTAGACAAAGGAGGCAATTTTCTCAATACTTTTGCACAAGAAGTAAGAAAGATTGAGCTACTTGGTTCTTGTGAAGTGCATCAACAGTCGGATGTGGTATGCATAAACTCGGGAGAATCTCCCCTCACAAGTGAAATACTTCATTATAATCTTCATAAGAGGAGCATAGCTGGCTAGAATATGAGAGAAAGGGAAAATAGCAGTGCATGCTTCTCTGTTCTCGAGCTTGAGGAAGGGTTTGTAGTCATCCAAGTCTAAATAGGCTTGCTTGAACCATTTCTCGCCAATGTATGGGATTTTAGTCGCCTTGGATATGGATATCGGGGAGAACTTGAAATCAAGGCCTGCCACTTGAAAATGTTTGTCTTTGAACCTCAAGGCGCACAAATGTGTTAAAGGCGAGAAGCTTTTCACTTCTTGTACCCTCTGGCAGAAATCCAAACACCCCACCTCATGAAAATTGAAAAGGATAGATGGGTGTGCATTGACCTCCTCGGTAGAAATTGGCTCATACCTCTTGTGTAACCCGCTTCTGCTATCTTGCCTAGGAGGCATCTTGACTTGGATGCGCTCCTGCAACACCAAAATGCTTCAAAGTTTTTGAAATGCCTTCTTCAAACCAAACTCTGTCTCAGCCTGTCAACTCACAGTTTGATAAGGCAACAATGATTTTGAATGCTGTGTGAAATGTCCCTTTTTTGATATAAGATCCCTGTTTCTTCAAAATGCTGCCTTTCCCAACCTTTGTATATCAATCAGCCAATATTCACAATGAAAACACAGTAAACAAGGATAAAGACAGTCAAAAGGACCTTCTTGTGTTTGTGGTAAGAGTTCCCTGTCTGCTGGTGTTTTTGAGGTAATAAGACAGCTTTGTATTTTTAGAGGAAGGCAAAACCAAAAGCCTTTATAATTCAAAAACACTGCTCTCTTCTTGGTATGCAACTCAACCAATCAATTCAACACCATAAATACATTCAACCAGAGGGTATACACACATTCAAAATTCACTGTTCATAGGACAAGGTGGCAGAGCTTGAAAAGTTTCTGAGGTGTTAACAAAGGTCTGTAGGAGTTTTAAACAATCAAGGCTCTTCTTTAACCAAAATATTGCTCCCTTCTGGTATACTTTTCAACAAATATATTCAACACTATTTGTCAGTCAAACAAGGTGTATATTCAGTCAAAAATCACTTATTATAGGACAGGGTGATAGATCTTAACATGTTTTTGGTGTGGTAGCAAAGGTTTTGCAGCAGTCAAACACCAACAAACTTCCTTTCAAACAAAATATTTGCCCTCTTTATACTCTACTTTCCCTTCATCTAGTTTTGACAAAAAAACCTCTAAATGTAATGGGAGCTTTACTCACTGATTATGCTTTATGGAATGGAAAGGTCACGGACATTGTATTTCCCTTTAATCCACGGAGGAAATCTTTTGAAAAATTAAAAATTCTCGTAGGATGGTTACTATTGAAAACTTCATCCTCTTACCTGCATTTAGTCTTGGAAAACACAGTATTTCTCACCCTTCAAAAATTGAGAATTTTTAAGGAGGATCAAGGGATACCTTGAAAATTCGATGATGTTGTTGTTTTAAGGACTTTGGACTGTTTTTCCACTTGTTTTGGAGGTGCTTGAGCCGTCAACAGATGCGCGACACTTTTTTGAAGAAGAACGTCGCGCAGAGGTAGATGCCGGGTCACTGTCGGGCCGAGAGGACCAAAGGCTACAAGCGCGCCGCGCGCACCTACAGGCGCGCCGCGCAGCCATGTAGCTCTTTGTATTTTATGCACTTGAGCGCGCCGCGCACAGTTACAGGCGCGCCGCGCGAAGTTTACCCCTTGAAAACTCTGTCTTTTTGCTTGAAACGCCTTTCTCTGGTCTCGAGGGCAGCGAGAGGATGTATTGCTCGTGATTGGGAGTTTGTAAAAAATGAATGTGCCACGGTCATTTAACCTTTAGAGAGCAATAATCCAACGGTCCTTTCACATTCGATTTGGAGAGGGTTTTTTCTTCAAAAGGTTCGAAAAGGCCTTTGTTTTTAAATCAAAATTTGAAACCTCTTCTCTCAAAAATCTCAACACACAAACTGATGTCCTTTGTTTGGATATGTATCATAGTGGTAAAAACCACTTGTTAATAAGTGAGGCCCCTCTTAACCTTTATGATAAATTGAAATTTTGACTATCTGCCTTCACTTTTCTCCAATGATAATGAACCTGCCAGTTTATAGGTTTTTCCCTGTGATTCAAAAATAATGAAAAATCCTGCAGACCTTTCAGAACCCACTGCTTTACTTCTATTCAAAATGTAACAGTAGAGCACCTTGACTTGTTTTCTTCATAGAGAGAAAGGATCTACCCTTTGGTATCTTTGACATATTTCATCGGGAAAGGTCCTTCCCTTTTTATAGTGGCATGCTCACATTGTATTGATATGGTACCTCTGGCCTTTTAATAGTGAACATGCCTACATTTGTTTTAACATCTTCTCCAGAATCTGAAAGTACACCAAAATCCTTCTTGCATATTTTGAACAACTGTGTTCAGTTGTGTTGCCTCTTGGGGAAAATAAGCTCAGATTTCCTTTGTCAACTATGATAAGCATATTTGAAAGACACCTTTTTATGAGTAGAGAGACCAGTACTCTTTAAAATAATCATCATGAGTTCTTTCGCCTGTGTAATGACATACCTCATCAACCACTCTTCAAATTGGTTTTGTTTGAGCTGCAGACTGTATTTTGACCGAAACCCTGTTAAAAGATAATTTTTGACCCATTGGATTGCAGTGGTACCCCTGTTTTACTTCTTGGTCTCTTACCCCTTATCTTTGATCAATCATATCTTGAAATCAATCAATGCCCTGGCCATTTTCTTATGAACAAAGGAGGCTCTTCGCTTGGCAAAGTGTCTGATGCTCTTTAACCCCTGTCTTAATCAGTGTAGAAAGTTTGATGAATATGTTTGACAAGGGTTTCTTTTATGGATGATGGCAGGCAAACAATATTTCAAAAAAAACACTACTTTCACCTCTTCCTTCAAACATCACCTTACTTCAAAAAAACCCTAGTCACTGTCTCACTGTTTGCTAAAAACAAATCTGTCTCACAGTCAGTTGCAATTCTTAAAGTCAAACATTGGACATCGCCCTCTGCTTATAGATGAAGGAGGCACCTTTAACCCTCTGCTTATATATGAAGGAGGTTTTTTGGTCTTCAAACCCTCTGCTTATAGATGAAGGAGGTTTTTTAGCCATGACAGATCAATCAGCCCTTGACAGTGTTGTTTTTTCTACTACTATCCTTTCAGGCCTTGAATGAGGTCGCGAGAACTTGATGAGAAGCTCTTGGCTCTATGCTGCATCTCAGGCTCAAGATCAGATTGAGAAGCAGCTGTCTTCTCATGTGGAGCCAAGAATTGTCTTCTGAGATGCTGATATGTTTCCTGTCCTTGAAAGATCTATTAAACATTGTAAAACACCTAAAATCAGCTTGAGAATATGGTCAATGTATCGCTGAGACTTAAGGGTGTATAAGTGGCGCGACTTAGGGCTATAACTGACTTCATTAGTAGAGTGGGAGGTCTGTTATGACTGGTCTATAGCAGATGGAGGTTTTTTGGCTCTTGAATAGTTTGCCAAGGGTGAAATGCCTTAGAGCGCCACTTCCTAACTTAGGGGAGGTTCTTTGAACAGATTTGGATCGTCTCTTTAGAGCTGATAGGCATACTAGTATGGCTGAGACTAGGTAGGATTTGATAATGAGGTTTCATCTCGTCATTGGCGGACTGGAAAGGTAGGGGGGAAAAAAATTTTATGGGTGTTTTCCCAGCTGGAAAATTTGACAAATTTTAGATCGGCTGTTGGAAAACTAGGTTGTTACAACTAGTCATCACTAACAAGTAAAAAATACTGATGACTAACAGTGGCTTCATTTGGGGAGGGCAGCTCCTTTTCAGGAGGTGTCCAGAATCTCAGATCTTTGGCTTATGAAGACCAGTGCATTACCCATTGGTGCAAATTTCACTCTTCTTTGATGCTACTTCTGAAAAGTGACAACATGATTAGCATCAATGATATTTCTACCTACCCCTTTATCTTTTCCTAACATTTTTTCTTCTCTTTGGCGCATTTGGACTAGCAGCCTTTTGGCAATGCATATTTTTTCTTTTTGAAAAATGAACCTATGTAACTCTACACTTATATCTGCCGGGAGTTCAGATTAAACTGATGAACGCCTTCATTACTCTACCTACGCTAGATCAACTTTCAAGATTAAACTATTTGACAGGATTTTATTCTCTAATCTAAAACATGAAATTTAAAATGATCAAATTAAACAGTCTGATTTGTCATGTATTTGTGGCATGAAAGGACAAACTGCACACAAATATTATTTTGCAAAAAGGAAATCTAGAAAAACGGGGCTAAGATGTACAATGTGTTTTCCATCCCTCACTTCTCTCTTTGGTTCTGTTTTAGGCATGTGGAACCAGTATCTTTTCCTAATCTACTCTCTTTGATAAGTCAATCTTACACAATGTTGACCATCTTTTTCACTCACTAACTTATCAGCAAATAAATTTAAACATGCTCAGCTATGATTAGGCTAGATAGCTGAACAAGACATTTGAGTACTAGTAGCGGCATTTAAACTTGTGCGCTTTCCGAAGGACTATTTTTTGGAACATGGGGCCTTTCTCTAATTTTCAACCGCCCTCTTTTCTATCTTTTATTGTTTTTGACTTTTCTGTTTATATATTTTTCAAAAAGTGGTATATACAATGAATTAAAGTGTTTCAAACTCAAAAATCTTGGAAATGGAGAAATTTAAGCATCTTATCCTCGTAAGGATCTCCTATCACTCTCGGCCCACTCAACTCCTGAAAAGAGAAATTTGGAAAGTTTTCTCTTTCTAACATGACATAAGGATTCATGCAAGAATCCTTGAACAAACCAGTATCTTCCCATTGTACCTCTTTGTATATCTGATTTCCACTCCTTTCTTTACTGTACATCTTCCTCAAGTAATGCATATACTCTTGGTCATTTTTGAAATAAATAATGACATCATCAAGGTATGTAAAAATGCAGAAATTCAGGACTGGAAACATGGCTTTCATGAGCATATTTTTGATATCAGGTGGTTTTGCAATTCTGAGTCTGAAGTTAGAACTACTCCCAGCATACTGAAAAAAATATTTAAGCTGTCTACTTTGCAAGGGAATCTTTTGACTATAACCTAAAACATCATCTTGCAAAAACATATGATTAAAAGCACTTTTCATTGGTATATAATGATCTTGGGTAGAAAGGACAAAATTTCTGTTATAGGGATGTGCATTAGTTTTTCTAAAATCAGAACAAACCCTATGACCAGTTATTTTATCTCTGATTATTACTGACTGGTTCAGATTGTTATATTTTCTCTTGTCGAAGTTGTTTTTTGAAGGAATGTTAGTGGCACAGTGTTTTCCCCTGTTTTCCCTTTATGAAATGGTATCATGCATGAGATTGCTAATTCTAGCATTTCTAAGTTTTTGGTGAAAATACAGAATATGAGCCAATTCAAGTAACTCAGGTATGTTTGGACTGCAGCTGTCATCTCTGCTCATAAGAAGTTTATCAGGCATTTTTTCTGGATTTTGAGCTGTTATGGCCATGGTCAGAGTTTTATTTGCAGTGGAAGAGTTATGTGATGGTAAGTCTTTGAGGTATGGTAGAAACATTAAACTTCCCTGCTCTTGAGTTCCAAACAGGTTTGTGATATGTAAGTCTTCTAATGCCTTTACTCTAAAAAAGTTTCCGAAGGTCACTGCTGATGTTTGACTGAGGTTTGAGCAATTCGCTTGATAGTACATGAGGGTTTGTGCTTCTTACTCAATTCCTATTTTAGAAGGAACATACTTACTTTCCTCAAGACATAGTTGTTTATGATCATGGTAGTTTTGAGTATCTAGTTCATCATAGAGAACTAGGGGCACCTGATGTGGTGAGTATAATTTTGCCTCAGTTGCTTGAGATTATTCTTCAATGTCCTCATCAGTACAGAGAATAAAAGAGTTTAGGTCAGAATGCACGGAATACATTGGAATGTTATCTGGTCTCTCTTGGCTACTGATCATGTATTTCATGTGTGACTCTTGATAGAGTATTCTTGTTTGGTCAAACATAGGAATGGCGGCGAAAGACATATCCAGTTGAATATTCCCTTGGAGCTTGGATCCCCAAGATCTGGACAGAAGCATTCCGTACTTGGGGGGAATGTCTCCCACTACTATGTCCATGATTAGATGTTTCGCAGGTATTTGGGCCAGACTGAAACACAGGTCTTTGATCAAACCTAGGCACTTGACTCTACTCGAATCAAATGAATACAAGTCTTTGTATGGTCTTGTGATCTCCAGGCCTAGTCTCTCCATTACAACCTTCGGCATAAGATTATGCGAGGCGCCGAAGTCTAGCATGGCATTGTGAAGGATTTGGTCGTGGATATTTAAACTGATGTAAAAAGGAAGAGTGGTTCCCTCTTGGAATTTCCCTTCTACTTTTGGACCAAACAACACTTCAGGGGTGTCATAAGCTATATTAAGGGTGTTGGCATCACTTCCCATATTAAAGACTTTCGACACTTGGGACTTGTAAGAGTTTTGGGTGATCAGCTCGGTAAGAGGCATAGTGATCTTTATCTTGGCGATCTCGCCCTCAAAACTAAAAGGTGGCTGTAGTTTAGATATGTTTGTTTTAGCTTTTTCAACCATGACCTTCTCTATGTTCTGAGTTTGCTGGCTCTGTTTCGGGATTTTGTTCATCACAGCCACCTCGGGAGTTTTTGTGGAAGTACTAGGAGTATCTGAATCAGGGTTAGTTTGGGTAACTCTATCTTTGTTTTGTTCATTTTTCCCGACTATGATTTTGTTGCTGTTGACTGCTTTCTTAAGGATGGTATCAGGGGTTTTAGCAGTGTCTGAGCTACCTTTCTTGGAGTAGTCTTGGTTTTTACTGCTTCTAAGGTCATACTGCCTGTGAGCTTCTATTATGGCATTTTGGAAATCTATGGCAGGATCCTTGGGATCTTCATAGTTGGTTTCGTCCTGATTTGGAGAGAAGAATGATTGTTCTTCTTCTGTGAGATACACCTCACTCTCATTATCAGACCCTATGAGGTTCAAATGACTTTCATCAATGGGTTCTGTATCCCTATCATCTTCTTCCACATAATTTTCATTAAATGGTGGCCTAATTTGTTGGTCATTTTCCCTTGGTCTGTTTTGAGACTGCTCCCTCCTAAAATTTTGGTTGCGGTTTCTGTTTGGAGGGTTTGGCTGAGTGTCCCTAACAGGGGCCTTTTCATTTATCTTTTCCCACATTTTGGCCATGGTCTTGACTAAGTCATCTATTCTAGGATCTAGGGAAGGAGATGAAGTGGAGACCTCATCTCTTTATGTGACCTCTCTTTCTGATCTAGTCCTAGCTCTTTTTTCTGCTAAGTTTGCTTATGCTTTTATGGCTACTTGTTGCATTTCCTCTAGGTTTGGGGAATCTTTGTCTCTTAGATGATATGTCATGTCTGGATCAAAACCCTCAAGGAATTTTTCCAAGGCTAAACCAAGTGGGGGTTTGAAGTGAGGTGGGAGGGCGTTATACACACTGTTGAATCTAGTGCAATATGCCTGGACACTTTCCCCATTTTCCCATTTTAGGTTGTTATATTCTGACAGGATTTGAATAGGGTTCTTTCGGACTTCCCACTTGTTTTGGAAGACTTGATATAGTTCTAGGATGTTGTGGATGCTGTTTGGAGGCAAGCTTTTGAACCATGTTTTGGGTTCTCCACCCAGGCTTTGGGCGAATATTCTCATTCTGACGGTTTCGTCTTGCACTTCCATGTATTCAAAAGCATCGTCGATCCTACTTACATGCTGTTGAGCTGTGGCAGTCTCTTCTCCGGTAAAGTGTGGGATTTTGTCTTGATAGCGATCTGGTAGGGGAGCCAAAGGTAGTGGCAACACCAAAGGTGCATACCAGGCTACCATGACGTGAGCTAATGGATGATGTACAAGATGAGGGCTTGTAGGATGGGCTGAGGTGGTTTGAACATTAGTGGTTTGAATAGGTGTGGTAGAAGTACTTGGACTAATAACCTGGTTTTGAGCAGATCTGGGATGGTATGAGCCAAAGTGATGGAGAAGCTGAAAGTCGGGAGGTGTGGTAGGTGAGGCTTCTCTACTAGGACTCTGTGGCAGATCTAAGGGTTCAAGATCGTCAAAGTTTATCTTACTATGTGACTTGCTTCTAAAAAAAAGTCTTTGCTGACTCTAATTCAAAAGATGAATGTGGTAAGATAGTGAGTTTTTCCGGTACTGATCTTGTTTTACGGATGGACCTATTGGTAGTTAGTGTTGGAAATATGATGCAGAGTGTTGTCCTTGATGGCAACCCACTGAATGAAGATGAAGACATGAGATTGTTGACATGTGTTGTCCTTGATGGCAAACCACCTGATGAAGTTATTCTTGACCTGATGGACTTGGTAAATGACGTAAATTTGATATGAAATGATGTTTGCTAGCAATATGATGCTGAGTGTTGTCCTTGAATGGCAACCCACTTGATGAAGATGATGGCAACTTACTTAATGAAGTTGTGCTTGATAAAATATGTCTTGATCTGATGTATCTACAGTGCGTACAGAATGAAATGATGGAAGAATTGTCAGTATGTGTCAAAGTATGATGAAAAGGGTATGTCCCAAGGCATACGCGGATCTGTCTAGGAGAAGTCGCGTATGCACGTGGGAAACAACGTGACAAGTCGCGTATGGGCAAAAGCGCTCATAAAGTGCAAAACCAGGGGTAACCACCATGGTATTGACCCATTGTATTGGGTAATGATTCGTCTAAATGACCCCGTCCAGGAATACCATCGGAAGTAATGTGGTTTTGGCTCATAGTATTGAAAAAGGGTAAACCTATATAAGGAGAAGAAATTCATTGTGCAAATCATGAGTGTGGGTGCAAGATGTCTGAGCTTGAATGAATACTTCTCTCTGAAGTATATCTGAATGGAAAGGGTTATAGTTGAATGATAGATCTGAATGTATGATGCACCAATGATGAAGAAGGGGGTCTAGATCTGAAATGTACTTGTATTTTCTAGATCTGTTTATGGAATGATTAGATCTGTGAGGAGGCGAACATCTATCTGAGGTAAAGGGTAAAATATGAAGTGATGTATCTGTGGTGAAGAATTGTAATGACATAAAAGTCTGAAGAACCATACGCTAGTTCGCCAAAGAGGAAGCGCGTATATACGCGGCTTCGCTGAAGAGAAAGCGCGTATGCGCAATGAAATTGGATCTGTAATATGTACAGAAGTATACGCTGGTTTATGTGAACGGAAGCACGTATATACGCGACATCAGAGAAAGGAAAGCGCGTATGCAAACTAGGGTTTGCTGAAGTCTGTGGTAAGAAATGTCTGACCTGTTCTGCTGGTTTACTGATATCTGTCAGTGAGTTATATGTATCTGTTTCATGGTTGACCGTGCTTAAATGTATGGAGTGGGTCCAGTCTGAAAATATGATGAAACGTGGCCTGCAAGTGGTGTCCTAAAGGATGCTTTGGATCCAGTGTGAAAATTGATGAAACGTGGTCCATAGAGGTGCTGAGGGTTGTAGCCTTCAATCAGGGGGTTGTAGCTCCCTTCCAGGTGAGGCTGGTAAACGAGAGCAGGGGGTCGTAGCTCCCTTCCAGGAGAGGCTGGTAAACGAGTCAGGGGGTTGGAGCTCCCTTCCAGGAGAGGCTGGTAAACGAGCGCAGGTGGGTGCCTGCGTGCTGGTCAAGTCTGCGCCAGCACATATATTGTAAGATGTTTTCTCTATAATAAAATATTGAAGGCTGAGCAACTGCAGCGGTGGTTTTCTCCCGACTTGGGTTTCCACCTAAAAATCCTGGTGTTCATGTGTGATGCTTTGTGTGATGGTTTATTATGTTGTTACTTCACATGTTTATTGTTAACTTAACATCAGATGAATGAATAGTGCAAAGAACTAAGTTAATAAATATCTGCATATTTAGATCTCTGCTAATACGCGAGTTGCATGAAGGATATCCGCGTATATACGCGAGTTTACTAAAGGAAAGTAGCGTATGGGTTTTAGAGAGTGAAAAAGTAAAAAGTTTTTAATATGCTGTAAATACTGATTCACCCCCCCCTCTCAGTATTTTTCCCAACAATTGGTATCAGAGCCAGGTTCTTCCGCAGAAGCTTGATCGCTTGAAGGAGATCCGTTGCAATGGGAAGTCAAGAAGGAGTGATGTCTATAAAGCCACCTCTATTTAATGGAAGCAATCTGATATTCTGGAAGGTACGAACAAAAGCATATCTGCAAAGTCTTGGTGCAGATGTATGGGCATTCGTGGAAGAAGGTTATCAATATCCGGCAAGTATTCCTACTGATGCAGCAGAAAGGAAGAAGTATGAAATCAATGCCAAAGCAGTGAATGTCTTATTAGGAAGCATGTCTGAACCAGAATTTGCTAAAGTGATGCAGCTACATTTAGCAAAAGAAATATGGGACAAAATCATTCTAAGCTATGAAGGAGACACAAAGGTAAAAAGTGCAAAACTCCAAACTCTTAGAATTGAATATGAAAATTTGAAGATGCATAGTGATGAAAGCATTGCCCATTTCTTCTTACGTCTGGATGATATTGTAAATCGAATGAGAGATTTGGGTGAAACCATAACTGATACTACTTTGGTGGAAAAAGTCTTAAGATCCTTGACTTCAAAATTTGACTCTAAAGTTTCAGCTATTGAAGAAAGGCAAGATCTGCAAACTCTTACTATTGTTCAATTACATGGTATTCTGACTGCTTTTGAAATGAGACAAGGAGGTCCGTCTCAAATCAAAGAAGATGCTTTTAAGGTATCTGCAAGAGGAAAAGAAAAGGAAGTTGTCAAAGAATCCAGCTATATATCTGAAGAAGAAGAAGCGAATTTTGTGAGAAAACTCCAACTAGGTACTGGAAGATTCAAAGGTAAGCTTCCCTTCAAATGTTTTGAGTGTGGAAAAGTTGGTCACTATGCTGCTAAATGTCCTTATAGAGAAAAACGTGGTAAAGGGAAGCAATTTGAAAAGAGGAAGAGTTATTATGCAAATGAAGATGATGATGAAGTGTCTAGTGAAGATGAAGAAGATTCTGACCATGATATTAAACTGCTCATGGCAAAAGATTCTAGAGAAGAAAAGGATACTTTTGTTGATGCTCTGGAAGACAATGATTTTCTTGAAGAAAACAATCAACTCAAGGTAAGTCTAGAAGAAAAGAACATAATCATAGAGACGCTTGAAAATCATCTTGAAGCAAAGGAAAAACGCATTGAGGAATTGGAGTGTGAAGTAGTAAGTCTAAGGAAAGATAATGAGAAAGTGAAGACTCTAAATCTTAGATTTGCTAAAGGTTCAGAAGCCTTAGATGAAGTTATCAAGATACAACGGTCTCCTCTTATAAAAACAGGTCTTGGATATACTGGGGAATCTTCCCAGACTTCAGCACCAAATTATCTGAAAGCAGCCACAGCTGGTTTACTACATTCAACCACTCAGCAAAGAAACAAAGGATCTTTACAGGTAAAACATGATCATCTCAATTCAAGGAACACTAACAGGGAGATCTTTCAAAAGGGCTACAACCAACAGGTAAATTCAAATAGAAGATTTCATGATCGCAGAAATTTCTACTTCAATGGACAATGTTTCTCATGTCACAATTTTGGTCATAAAGTTGTTCAATGTGTTGCATATAAAACCATCATGACAAGAGAAGAAAGAAAGAAAAAGATGAATATTGAACCAAAGAAGAACACCTATAACAACTTTTCTCCTCTTCAAAACGAAGTTGAATGTACTTATTGCAATAACTTTGGTCATGAAGAATCTGAATGCAGGAGCAAGATCCAGCCAAAAGAACATGTTCCCTCAAGCTCTAAAGGGTGGAAAAAGAAAGAACCGGCGGTTGAAAATTGTGGGATAGCGTTATTTGTAGAAGGTGAATAAAATCAATGGTACATTGATAGTGGGTGCTCAAGACACATGACAGGTGACAAAATCAAACTCCTTACATATAATGCTCTAGAAAAGGAGAAGAAAGTAACATTTGGAAATGATTCTCCTGCTGTAATTAAAGGAAAAGGGTCTGTGTTTCTAAAAGAAAAGGTGAAGGCTAAGGACGTCATGTATGTGGATGGATTAAGGCATAATCTGTTGAGTGTAAGTCAAATGTGTGATCAAGGAACTGAAGTTGTCTTTAGTTCAAAAGAATGTGTGGTTCGTGATCTTGATACAGGTAAAATTATTATAAAAGGGAAAAGAAATCCAAGCAACCTGTATGTACTGAACTGCAAAGATCAATGTTACTTGAGCAAGACTTTAGAAAATTGGCTATGGCATAGAAGGCTGGGGCATCTGAGCTTCTCTCAAATCAACAAAACAAGCAGACTTCAAGCTGTTCGTGATCTTCCCAATATTAATCTACCAGAAAGTATCATATGCAAATCTTGTCAATTCGGTAAGCAGACCAGAGTACGATTCAATGCCAAAGAAGGATCTTCAAGTAAGCCTCTTGAACTCATTCATACTGACATATGTGGACCTATGAGGAAAAAGTCACTACGTGGGGAAGAATACTATATCTTATTTATTGATGACTACTCTAGAATTTGTTGGATCGGGTTCATTAAACACAAAGATGAAGCATTTGAAAAGTTTCATATCTTCAAAGCATTGGTAGAAAATGAATTAGATCTAAAAATCAAGTGTCTTAGATCTGATCGAGGAGGAGAATATACATCAAATGAATTCTTTGAATTTTGTGAACAACATGGGATAAAAATACAGTTCTCTGTAGCAGGCACTCCACAACAAAATGGCGTAGCAGAAAGAATGAATAGAACAATTCAACTAATGGCTAGAGCTATGCTTGATGATTCTGGAACCCCTGACATGTTCTGGGGTGAAGCAGCACATACAGCAGCTAACATTCTCAACAAGGCTCATGTTCGGGTAAATAGTGACAAAACTCCATATGAACTCTGGTATGGTAATTCTCCCACTGTGAAGCATTTTAGAGTTTTTGGAAGTAAATGCTTTATCAAAAATAATGATGAAAAGCTTAGCAAGTTTGAACCTAGATCATATGAAGGGATATTTCTTGGTTACTTATCTTCAAGCAAAGCATACACATGTTACAATAAAAGGCTTCGAAATATTGTTGAATGTATTGATGTTGTTATTGATGAGTCTCCTGCAGCTCCTAAAGAAGAAAAACAAACAACAAAAGAAGATGATGGTGACTTATGGCCATCTACATCAAATAGAAATGATATAGACAGTGGATCCAATGAAGAATCTGAAAATGATCTATCTGAAAAAGCTCCATCCAAATATGTTCAAAAGAATCATCCTGAGTCTCAAATTTTGGGAGACAAGGAATCGGGTGTACGAACAAGGAGAACTCTGGTGGGATCTTCTAGCCATCTGGCACTTCTATCCACAATTGAACCACACAATGTCAATCAAGCTAGCAGAGATGAATGTTGGAAGCAAGCCATGGATGAAGAGCTTGATCAAATTGAAAAGAATGACACTTGGGAATTGGTACCAAGACCACATGATAAAAATGTCATTGGAACTAAATGGATTTTCAAGAACAAGTTGAATGAGAATGGAGATGTTGTAAGAAACAAAGCTAGACTGGTTTGCAAAGGGTATACTCAACAAGAAGGTATAGACTTTGAAGAAACTTTTGCTCCTGTAGCTAGACTTGAAGCCATAAGAATGTTTCTTGCTTTTTCAAGTTATCAACAAATCAAAATTTATCAAATGGATGTTAAATCTGCTTTTCTTAATGGTGATCTAGAAGAAGAAGTATATATAGAACAACCGGAAGGATTCATTTTGGGAAATGATGAAAATCTTGTTTGTAAACTTAAAAAGGCTCTATATGGTCTCAAACAAGCTCCAAGGGCTTGGTATTATCATCTTGACAAATATCTTCATCAACAAGGATTTTTAAAGGGGTCTGCTGATAGCAACTTATACACAAAAGTTGAAAATGATAAACTATTGATTGTGGTTGTATATGTTGATGATATCATTTTTGGGAGTAACGAAGAATCTATGAGTCAAAAATTTGCTTCTATCATGCAGAAAGAATTTGAAATGTCCTTACTTGGGGAACTAACATTCTTTCTTGGCTTGCAAGTGCATCAAACTGCAGATGGTATATTCCTATCACAATCAAAATATCTTAAGCAAATTCTGAAGAAGTATGGCATGGAAGAATGCAAACATGTAAGTACACCAATGATAACCGGATGCAATCTCAGTTCTCATGATGATTCTCCCACGGTGAATCAACCAGAATACAGATCAATGATAGGAAGTCTACTTTATCTCACTGGGACTAGACCAGACATTATGCATGCAGTTGGGATTGTTGGACGTTTCCAAGCTAATCCAAAAGAGTCTCACCTTCAGGTTGTTAAAATAATTTTCAAATATCTACAAGGAACTCAAGACTTTGGTCTATGGTATCCAAAGAATGCTGATCTTACTCTTCATGCTTACACTGATGCAGATTGGGCTGGAAGTGTTGATGATCGGAAAAGCACTAGTGGTGGTGCATTCTATATGGGACCCCGGTTAGTATCTTGGCTCAGCAAGAAGCAAAATTCTATTGCATTATCTACAGCAGAAGCAGAATATGTGGCTGCCGCATCTTGTTGCACTCAACTCCTTTGGATGATGCAAACCTTACAAGATTTTCAAATCAAATGTACACCTCGTGTGCCCATTAAGTGTGACAATACAAGTGCCATCAGTATTTCAAAGAATCCTGTTATGCATTCGAAGACCAAGCACATTCCCATCAAGTATCACTTCTTACGTGAATAAGGGCTTGAGCAAAAGGTGAAGTTGGAATATGTTCCCTCCAAAGAACAAGTTGCTGATATCTTTACCAAACCTTTGCCCAGGGAAGCGTTTGAGTATCTAAGACAGAAGCTGGGAGTGTTCTCTGCCAATCAAAAGAACAAATCTGCATAAATTTAGAAGATGGCATTGGATACGCGGGTTTCCTGAAACACAGTCGCGTATATACGCGAGTTCATGCACAGAAAACCGCGTATGTCTGATTGCTGACAATTTTCTGTTTGGATTCAGCTCTCTTCAGCATAGCTGCAGTGCTGTTTGGTATTGTTTGGTATCTCTGGTGGTGTTCCAGTTCTCATAATTCTATTTCTAATGTTTTGATAAAGATGCCTTGATGATTTGTTGGTGAAATGTTCAGGATGCACAAACTAAGGGGGAGCCTTAGTCATATGGAAAGGTTGCTTGGATGCACAGATTCAGGGGGAGCATTAGCTTTGCTGAGTATAATGCATTGTTGGCATTATGATGGTTCTGAAATATGTTCTTTTTCTTGAGGATTTTCTGGTGTTGGTCTTAAAGTTATATTTTTAGTTTGATGAAAATGTCATGTAGAGATCCATGATGTAAAATTGTAATATTCAGTCATGTAAGGACCTGTCAAATTGTCAACCCACTTGGTTGGGTAGCTGAGTCAAATATTGTAAACCCACTTGGTTGGGTAGCTGAGTCAAATTTGTAAACCCACTTGGTTGGGTAGTTGAGTCTCATATGTAAATTCACTTGGATGGATCTTTGATGTAAGTATGAGTCATTGGTAATAGGAAATTCATAGAGTCATGTACTCCATTGGAAAATATGTTTGAAGATTCAGCATGAACTCAGGGGGAGCTTGGTCACTTCAGTATATATCAGATCTACAGAACGCTTCTTCCACATGAGGAGAAAAGGGGGAGAGTATGTTGGTTTTTGATCCGCCCTTTGCCCTTGATGTCAAAGGGGGAGAGTGACATGGTGTTTGAATGAAGAGAAAGAATGGTGTCAAAGAATGGGGAGAGTGACATGGTGTCATTGTATGTACCTATCCGTTGTGGTGATCAAACACCATCGTGGTTGCCATCAAGTCCAAAGGGGGAGATTGTTGGCAATATGATGCAGAGTGTTGTCCTTGATGGCAACCCACTGAATGAAGATGAAGACATGAGATTGTTGACATGTGTTGTCCTTGATGGCAAACCACCTGATGAAGTTATTCTTGACCTGATGGACTTGGTAAATGACGTAAATCTGATATGAAATGATGTTTGCTAGCAATATGATGCTGAGTGTTGTCCTTGAATGGCAACCTACTTGATGAAGATGATGACAACTTACTTGATGAAGTTGTGCTTGATAGAATATGTTCTTGATGAAGTAAATCTGATGTATCTACAGTGAGTACAGAATGTAATGATGGAAGAATTGTCAGTATGTGTCAAAGTATGATGAAAAGGCAGGTCTCAAGGCATGCGGATCCGTTCTTAGAGAAATGCGCATGCACGCGGGAAACAACGTGCCAAGTCGCGCATGGGCAAAAGCGCTCATAAAGTGCAAAACCAGGGGTAACCACCATGGTATTGACCCATTGTATTGGGTAATGATTCATCTAAATGACCCCGTCCAGGAATACCATCGAAGTAATGTGGTTTTGGCTCATGGTATTGAAAAAGGGGTAAACTCGATATATGAGGAAGAAATTCATTGTGCAAATCATGAGTGTGGGTGCAACATGCCTGAGCTTGAATGAATACTTCTCTCCGAAGATATCTGAATGGAAAGGGTTACAGTTGAATGATAGATCTGAATGTATGATGCACCAATGATGAAGAAGGGGATCTAGATCTGAAATGTACTTGTATTTGCTAGATCTGTTTATGGAATGATTAGATCTGTGATGAGGCGAACATCTGTCTGAGGTAAAGGGTAAAATCTGAAGTGATGTATCTGTGGTGAAGAATTGCAATGACATAAAAATCTGAAGAACCATACGCTAGTTCACCGAAGAGGAAGCGCGTATATACGCGGCTTCGCTGAAGAGAAAGCGCGTATGCGCAATGAAATTGGATCTGTAATATGTACAGAAGTATACGCTGGTTTACGTGAATGGAAGCGCGTATATACGCGACATCAGAGAAAGGAAAGCGCGTATGAAAACTAGGGTTTGCTGAAGTCTGTGGTAAGAAATGTCTGATCTGTTCTGCTGGTTTACTGATATCTGTCAGTGAGTTATATGTATCTGTTTCATGGTTGACTGTGCTTAAAAGTATGGAGTGGGTCCAGTCTTAAAATATGATGAAACGTGGCCTACAAGTAGTGTCCTAAAGGAAGCTTTGGATCCAGTGTGAAAATTGATGAAACGTGGTCCATAGAGGTGCTGAGGGTTGTAGCCTTCAGTCAGGGGGTTGTAGCTCCCTTCCAGGTGAGGCTGGTAAACGAGATCAGGGGGTCGTAGCTCCCTTCCAGGAGAGGCCGGTAAACGAGTCAGGCGGTTGGAGCTCCTTCCCGTGAGGCTTGTAAATGAGCGCAGGGTGGGTGCCCTCGCGCAATGGTAGGAGTCTGCACCAGCACATATGTTGTAAGATGTTTTCTCTATAATAAAATATTGAAGGCTGAGCAACTACATCGGTGGTTTTCTCCCGACTTGGGTTTCCACCTAAAAAATCCTGGTGTTCATGTGTGATGCTTTGTGTGATGGTTTATTCTGTTGTTACTATACATGTTTACTGTTAACTTAACATCTGATGATTGAATAGTGCAAAGAACTAAGTTAATAAATATCTGCATATTTAGATCTCTGCTAATACGCGAGTTGCATGAAGGATATCCGCGTATATACGCGAGTTTACTAAAGGAAAGTAGCGTATGGGTTTTAGAGAGTGAAAAAGTAAAATGTTTTGAATATGCTGTAAATACTGATTCACCCCCCCCCCCTCTCAGTATTTTTCCCAATAGTTAGATGGTCAGTTTCAGAAACTTGCCACAGAATCTTCTCTGGGTCATCTACTATGATAGGGGGATTTGGGTCGGGATGAGATCTGGTATTGATTCTTCGTGAAGCCAGATTTCAGATCTAGAGTTTAGAGAGGTTGATATTGGTGAATGTTTTGGATGGATGGCCTCTCCAAAGTTCTACTAAGGTGAAGGATGGTCAAAAATAAAAGGGATGGATTAGTGGAGTTGCCAGGTGGAACTTGGTTGTTTTTGTGAAGATATAGCTATGGTCCACCACCAGTAACTAATATGGAAATGTTTTTAAGATTTTTCTGAGTTCTTATGTGCAACCTATGGTTTGTCTAAAGTATTCTAAACTTATTTCGACACTTTGCTAGGGTGGCGATAACAGAAAGAGTTTACTCTAAGTGATCTTATGGACTGCTTTCTTGTTTAAGTATCTAAAGGACTAAAGAGTCTATAAGAGTTTGCTATACTGTCATGTACTCAGTGTCCCACCATCTCCCGCTATGTTAGTGAGCGATGGGATAGGTCGATCGGATAGTAACCTAGAGTTCGGTAAAATAGTAAGGCCTACTGGAGGCTAGTGGAGTTGCTAGGTGGATTTTTAATTGTTTTGAGGTATATGTGTATGGTCCACCACCAGTACTGACAAAAACCAATCTAAGGGAGTTTTTGGGATTTTTCTGAGTTCTTTATGTAGTCCTAAGGTTTGGAAGAGTGTCCTATAGCTGAGTCATCATTTTGCTAAGATGGTGAGACAACCAGATTCTACTCTTCTAAGTTTGACTGGGATTTTGAGAGTTCCTAAGGGATACCTAGGATGTTTTGACTCAAGGTCCCACCGTGATCGCCATTATGTTAGGGTCCCGTGATTTGGCTGATTGGCAAGCCAAATGATAGTGTAACATCAAACCAAGCTTTGGAGCCCAAGGACCTAGCCTTCCTGGACTCAGAGAGGGCTCTCTCTATATGTGTAAGGGATATCTGTGTGTTTGCTTATTATGTTCTGATTTTAGGCTAGTTATGAAGTAAGTTTTTTTTTTTTTGGTTTTGGTTTTTAAGTTGTGAGGGATGAAACTGATCAAAGATATAAGATAGGTAAAAATATGTCAGATCAAATGGACTATGGGGTCAAAAAGGTCAAGAAAGCTATCAGACGGTGATACAAGGCTGTTGAAGGGCCGATTTGATTCAAGGTAGGAAGGATCTTTGGGAAAAATGGAGTAAATGGACATCAAGTTTGTGAACAAAAAAGAGTTTCAAGAATAACTAGTTCAATAGATAACATAAACATGGTAGGGAAAACCATTAATCATGCAAAATGTAACTATAAGCTAATCAATACATAGAAATAAACATTCAAGCCATGCATAGAAGTATAAGACCCTTTAACTTTGGGAAATGGCTATCAGACTTTGGGGAAAACACTTAAGAAAGACAAACAACTTAACTTACTATGCCGGAATGCCTAAACACAGTACTTCAAGTTATTGGGCACTTTGGACAACAAGATTTGCATAGTTTTAGGCAAAGGGCTAGATCGAAACTAGGCCTCCTTGGTTCAACAAAATGATAATCTAATCAGTCAAAGAGAAATTTCATGGATGGAACTATAGCTAGCCATAGGTAAGCAGGGCTTACCGTAAGTCATACTTAGCATGTATAAAACCATGAATGAAACAATCAACAATATCCTAAATATTAAAGAGCAGTTAAGAATTCTTTAATGCTACTTAAGAAGAAGAAAACAAAGAAGCTATGAAGAAACAGGAAATTTGAGGTGCCTCCATGGGCATATCTCAAATTTGTTCTCTACTGATCTATAGCAAGCAAGAAACATGTATTCATGAATGAAAACTAGAAGACAACAACAAACAAGGGACACTATACCATTCTACCAAGTCATGGAATCCAACAACAATCCTTCATTCATCATCCAAGAACATCCAAGAGGCAATCCAAAAGCATGAGACAAGTATTTCTTCCAAAGCTTATATGACCATATATTGCTTCTCTTCTCAAGTTCAGCCTTTTTTACAATGCAAACCTTTGTAATATATAGGCTCAAGTGAGGAAAACCTCATGGTTCAACTTGCCATCATATTGGCCTAATCAAAATATCTAAACTTGCCCTTGAGGCTTTGCAAAGCCCAAGGCACAAAATATCCCATAAAATATCTAAAAAATGCTAAAAAAGGGAATTAAATTGACTTTTCACAACTTCTCATGTGCAAAAATAGCTAAACGCACATGAGGAAATATCAGTTTTTAAAGGTTCAAAAATTACAAAAATATTCAAAATTTACATCAGCAAAAGGTCCCCTGACTTGCCGGCAACATTTGGCAGCCTTCCCGATGTTGAAACGAGGCTCATGATAGCTCGTTGGAAAGCTCTGAGTGTCTAATTTCCAGAAAAACTAAAATGTTTCCAATATGATGCCTAGAAGTCCTCCAAAACTGCACCTATGTGTAAAAAACCAGAAACTTACAGTCTGCTGATAGACCGGGCAAAGTGTGCAAAAAGCGAGCCCTTTTCGCCATTTCGGGGAAGAAAAAGATCTCCAAATGTCCTGAAAATCGCTGAGGGTATGATCCTAAAATTATGGCATCCAATGATACCATTCTCCTCCTTTGAAGAATCCCCAAAATGAAATGGCGAATTTCATGAGTTTTGACAAAAAACTCAAAAATGCCAAAAAAACAAAATATGTCAAAATGTGCCCAAAATCGGTGGGTATGACCCTCAAGGGTCTCTATCAAAATTCTCTGAAACAGAAGCCAAAATGTCAAGTCCTGATGTGTCCTTCTTCCCTTTCCGTGCCAGGCGCTTCCCTTTAGCCTCCTTTAGTTTCTCTTGGGTAGCCTTTAATTTGCGACAGGAAAACTGATTTAGTTTTTGATAATGCTTTGTCATCCTCCTTTGCAGCTCTAAATCCCTGTTTTCCTTCTCAATTTTCCTCTCCAAATGTTCATTGGCTCTTTCTAGCCATGCCTCCTTATTGTTTTCAATCTCTTGCTCAAGAAGTGCAGTGAGGGGAGTGGATTGGAGAAGGGCTTGCTCTTCTTCCTTTTGCTTTTAAAGGGCTCTTTTAAGCCCTATGGTTCTAGGCCTTCTCCGCCTAGGCTGGTATTCTTCTTCATCTTCATCAAAATCGCCTATGAGCTCATCTATCCTTGCTTGGGCTTTGGCGGCCTCTTTCTTGTACTTGATTTCTCGTGTCTCATAGACAGCCATATGGGCACTCATTTGGCTGTTTTGGATCTGCAAGAATTGATTGAAGTTCATTGCCCGATGAAGGTCATTCTCCAATGCATCAATTTGGCCCTCTCTATGGATTAGGAGGTTTTCTAGAATCCAGGCCTCGTTGTCACTGTTGTCACTTTGGATTGGGATGACATCCAATGCACCTCCATGCTCATGACCCTCCCCTATCTTGCCTTTTCCTTTGCCCTTGAAGGCTAGTCTTGCGCTCTTCCTCCTAGGCAAGTCAGTGATAGGTTTCTTTGGAAAATTTCTTGTGCTATGGAGAATTCTTGTCACATTCAGAGTGACAACCTTGGGCACCTGCTTTCTTGCTGTCTTAGGCTTGACCTTTTCAGGAGAGGAAGGCATGATTCATTTGCCTTTGTCATCTTGCTTATCATCCTTTTGAATTTTCTCTTCTTCTTGAGGCTGCTGTGTGTCTTGAGGAGGTTGTTGTACATCATGAGGAGAATGCTGTGTATATTTTACAGGATGCTCGCGCTCCTCAATATCATGCTGCTCAAACTGCTGCCCTTGATCATCAATACCAAGCTACTGTTCTGCCTCAATTGCCTGTTCATTTTGTGGTTCAACCTGCTGCCCTTGATCATCAAGATCATGCTGCTTCCCTTCCTCTTGTTCCTGCTGTTCATCACCACTGAGTTGCTGCTATTCAGCACTCTCCTCTTCTTGCTCCTGCTGCTGACCTTCACCACTGTCATGCTGCTGCCCCTCATCTTCAGTTTGCTGTTGTTCATCCCTTTCTTCATGCTCATGCCCTTCCTCTTCTTGTTGTCCACTTCCCTCTCCTTCTCCATGCTCCTTTGACTGTTTTGTAGTGAATTTGAGCTTTCTAGGAGTAGGTCTGCTAGAGGAAGGCGAGGGGCGATGAGTAGGTGATGTGGGGGATGTATGGACCGGAGGGACAGTGGATAAATCCTGGTGACTGATGAAAACATCCCAAGAAACCTCTTTCTTCTCAAGCTGGTGAAGGATGATGATTTTAATGAGGGAGTGATGGAATAGAGATGATACTTGCTGTGATTGAGGCTTCTTCTGGACAGAGGAGTCCATTTTCTCAATACTTTTGCACAAGAAGTAAGGAAGATTGAGCTGCTTGGTTCTTGTGAAGTGCATCAACAGTCGGATGTGGTATGCATAAACTCGGGATAATCTCCCCTCACAAGTGAAATACTTCATTATAATCTTCATGAGAGGAGCATAGCTGGCTAGAAGATGAGAGAAAGGGAAATAACAGTGCATGCTTCTCTGTGCTCAGGCTTGAGCAAGGGTTTGTAGTCATCCAAGTCTAAATAGGCTTGCTTGAACCATTTCTCACCAATGTATGGGATTTTAGTCACCTTGGATATGGATCTCGGGGAGAACTTGAAATCAAGGCCTGCCACTTGAAAATGTTTGTCTTTGAACCTCAAGGCGCACAAATGTGTTAAAGGCGAGAAGCTTTTCACTTCTTGTACCCTCTGGCAGAAATCCAAACACCCCACCTCATGAAAATTGAAAAGGATAGATGGGTGTGCATTGACCTCCTCGGTAGAAATTGGCTCATACCTCTTGTGTAACCCGCTTCTGCTATCTTGCCTAGGAGGCATCTTGACTTGGATGCGCTCCTGCAACACCAAAATGCTTCAAAGTTTTTGAAATTCCTTCTTCAAACCAAACTCTGTCTCAGCCTGTCAACTCATAGTTTGATAAGGCAACAATGATTCTGAATGTTGTGTGAAATGTCCCTTTTTTGATATAAGATCCATGTTTCTTCAAAATGCTGCCTTTCCCAACCTTTGTATATCAATAAGCCAATATTCACAATGAAAACACAGTAAACAAGGATAAAGACAGTCAAAAGGACCTTCTTGTGTTTGTGGTAAGAGTTCCCTGCCTACTGGTGTTTTTGAGGTAATAAGACAGCCTTGTCTTTTTAGAGGAAGGAAAAACCAAAAGCCTTTATAAATCAAAAACACTACTCTCTTCTTGGTATGCAACTCAACCAATCAGTTCAACACCATAAATATAGTCAACCAGAGGGTATACACACAGTTAGAATTCATTGTTCATAGGACAAGGTGGCAGAGCTTGAAAAGTTTCTGAGGTGTTAACAAAGGTCTGTAGGAGTTTTAAACAATCAAGGCTCTTCTTTAACCAAAATACTGCTCCCTTCCGGTATACTTTTCAACAAATATATTCAACACTATTTCTCAGTCAAACAAGGTGTATATTCAGTCAACAATCACTGCTTATAGGACAGGGTGATAGATCTTAACATGTTTTTGGTGTGGTAGCAAAGGTTTTGCAGCAGTCAAACACCAACAAACTTCCTTTCAAACAAAATATTTTCCCTCTTTATACTCTACTTTCCCTTCATCTAGTTTTGACAAAAACACCTCTAAATGTAATGGGAGCTTTACTCACTGATTATGCTTTATGGAATGGCAAGGTCACGGACATTGTATTTCCTTTTAACCCACAGAGGAAACCTTTTGAAAAATTAAAAATGCTTGTAGGATGGTTACTATTGCAAAATTCATCCTCTTACCCGCATTTAGTCTTGGAAAACACAGTATTTCTCACCCTTCAAAAATTGAGAATTTTTAAGGAGGATCAAGGGATACCTTGAAAATTCAATGATGTTGTTGTTTTAAGGACTTTGGACTATTTTTCCACTTGTTTTGGAGGTTCTTGAGCGGTCAACAGATGCGCGACACTTTTGTGAAGAAGAACGCCGCGCGGAGGTAGATGTCGGGTCACTATCGGGCCGACAGGACCAAAGGCTACAGGCGCGTCGTGCGCACCTACAGGCGCGCCGCACAGCCATGTAGCTCTTTGTATTTTATGCACCTGAGCGCACCGCGCACACTTACAGGCGCGCCGCGCGAAGTTTACCCCTTGAAAACTCTGTCTTTTTGCTTGAAACGCCTTTCTCTGGTCTCGAGGGCAGCGAGAGTATGTATTGCTCGTGATTGGGAGTTTGTAAAAAATGAATGTGCCACAGTCATTTACCCTTTAGAGAGAAATAATCCAATGGTCCTTTCACATTCGATTTGGAGAGGGTTTTTTCTTCAAAAGGTTCGAAAAGGCCTTTATTTTTAAATCAAAATTTGAAACCTCTTCTCTCAAAAATCTCAACACACAAATTGATGTCCTTTGTTTGGATATGTATCATAGTGGTAAAAACCACTTTTTAATAAGTGAGGCCCCTCTTAACCTTTATGAGAAATTGAAATTTCGACTATCTGCCTTCACTTTTCTCCAATGATAATGAACTTTCCAGTTTATAGGTTTTTCCCTGTGATTCAAAAATAATGAAAAATCCTGCAGACCTTTCAGAACCCACTGCTTTAATTCTATTCAAAATGTAACAGTAGAGCACCTTGACTTGTTTTCTTCATAGAGAGAAAGGATCTACCCTTTGGTATCTTTGACATATTTCATCGGGAAAGGTCCTTCCCTTTTTATAGTGGCATGCTCACATTGTATTGATATGGTACCTCTGGCCTTTTAATAATGAACATGCCTACATTTGTTTTAACATCTTCTCTAGAATCTGAAAGTACACCAAAATCCTTCTTGCATATTTTGAACAACTGTGTTCAGTTGTGTTGCCTCTTGGGGAAAAGAAGCTCAGATTTCCTTTGTCAACTATGATAAGCATATTTGAAAGACACCTTTTTATGAGTAGAGAGACCAGTACTCTTTAAAACATAATCATCATTAGTTCTTTTGCCTATGCAATGACTTACCTCATCAACCACTCTTCAAATTGGTTTTGTTTGAGCTGCAGACTGTCTTTTGACCGAAACCCTGTTAAAAGATAAGTTTTGACCCATTGGATTGCAGTGGTACCCCTGTTTTACTTCTTGGTCTCTTACCCCTTATCTTTGATCAGTCATATCTTGAAATCAATCAATGCCCTGGCCATCTGCTTATGAACGAAGGAGGCTCTTCACTTGGCAAAGTGTCTGATGCTCTTTAACCCCTGTCTTAATCAGTGTAGAAAGTTTGATGAATATGTTTGGCAAGGGTTTATTTTATGGATGATGGCAGGCAAACAATCTTTAAAAAAAAACACTACTTTCACCTCTGCCTTCAAACATCACCTTACTTCAGAAAAACCCTAGTCACTGTCTCACTGTTTGCTAAAAGCAAATCTGTCTCACAGTCAGTTGCAATTCTTAAAGTCAAACATTGGACATCGCCCTCTGCTTATAGATGAAGGAGGCGCCTTTAACCCTTTGCTTATAGATGAAGGAGGTTTTTTGGTCTTCAAACCCTCTGCTTATAGATGAAGGAGGTTTTTTAGCCATGACAGATCAATCAGCCCTTGACAGTGTTGTTTTTTCTACTACTATCCTTTCAGGCCTTGAATGAGGTCGCGAGAACTTGATGAGAAGCTCTTGGCTCTATGTTGCATCTCAGGCTCAAGATCACATTGAGAAGCAGTTGTCTTCTCATGTGGAGCCAAGAATTGTCTTCTGAGATGCTGATATGTTTCCTGTCCTTGAAAGATCTATTAAACACTGTAAAACACCTAAAATCAGCTTGAGAATATGGTCAATGTATCGCTGAGACTTAAGGGTGTATAAGTGGCGTGACTTAGGGCTATAACTGACTTCATTAGTAGAGTGGGAGGTCTGTTATGACTGATCTATAGCAGATGGAGGTTTTTTGGCTCTTGGATAGTTTTCCAAGGGTGAAATGCCTTAGAGCGCCACTTCTTAACTTAGGGGACGTTCTTTGAACATATTTGGATCGTCTCTTTAGAGCTTATAGGCAGACTAGTATGGCTGAGACTAGGTAGGATTTGATAATGAGGTTTCATCTCGTCATGGGCGGATTGGAAAGGTAGGGGGGCAAAAAGTTTTATGGGTGTTTTCCCTGCTGGCAAATTGGACAAATTTTAGATCGGCTGTTGGAAAACTAGGCTGTTACAACTAGTCATCACTAACAAGTAAAAAATACTGATGACTAACAACTTCCATCAACATTATCCTCTGATTTTAAGGTTTCCAACCTATTTTTTGGGTGGTGGAACTTTCATTTTGAACCAAATTTGCAGATGCTAGTTGTCATATAGTAATGAGTCAATAATATGAAAATTGTTGTTCTCCAGAAATTGACAATGAAAATTTTAGAGGTATGTTTTCTTAATTATTATGAACAGATCTTGAGTAAATTTCAATGCCTAGAATTGGACCAACTGTTGGTATCTTATTCGCTTTCTTGAAGTCCTAGCCAAGCCTACCTCTAGATTGATGAAGCTGCCATGTATCCTAAAGATGTTTTATTAAGTATGAGAAGTAGAATTTAAATCTATACTCAGTGGCATTCTCTTCAAAACAGTCACTGAATTCTTGTGATATACGAGCAATCCAACAATAAAGAAAGTCATAATTTGTTATCGAAATTCTTACTTCATCAAGTATGAACCTCTTACAGCAGGAGTAGCCTTAGGAAGAGTTTCTCTTCATCCTACAGTAGGGCTTCATAATCAACAGTTGCTTAAAAGGCAGAGTAAAGGTTTCTTCATCAAAAAATAAAGGTTCAACATTTCATATCAGTCTTAAAATTTCTTATCTCCAGCGTATAAAATTGAAGAGAGATGAGAATGACATTAATACTCTTTTAGTTTTGAGAAAAATAAATGTCTTCTAATTTTTAATGCTTGCCACAGTTTGTCGATTTGCCAATATTTTCACCAATTCTCCTATGTACCAATACCTGGACCCTTGGTAATTTTTTTTCCAATACAAATCATTTCAACAATGGATTTAACTACCTAACCCCTCGCCTCAATATCATAATATTAATATAGTCACATGTCACTAACATATTAACTAGCTTATATGTCCATTTTCAAATCTAGCATTCTATTGGCCATGATATAAATAGTCAAAATTTTGTTACTATCAAGCTTAAAACAAATGGAAAAAATAAGGTTGTTATTATATAGGTCTCTAAAGAACTTGTCCTTTCACAAAGGGAATGTATGAGTCACCCTTCTTCCAGGCCTTAAGGCTTGAAATGCTCACAGCTAGGTGTATCCCACTTAGGATTACCCCAAAAAAAATAGCAGAAATGCTTCCAGTTATGAGAAATGAAAGAAAACCCCCAACAAAAAGAAGTGCACCTGCATCACGTGAATAATTGCAACAACTAAATTTATAGCAACAAAAAAGAGCTCTCATAGTTTGCTTGCTCAAAATGATACTTCCAAGCATTATTGCTGTGTAATGTTTGTTGCATTCTCATTTCAATATCATATCTACCATGGCAAGATTGTAGTGCTAACTGGAAAATGAATATCATAAACATAAACACCATAATAGATAAAAAATTAGCACTCTTACCATATGGAATACCAAGGCAAAAGTCATGAACTTTAGACTGGTTTTTAAGATCATTTGGGTGAACACCAAAAGCAATTTCAGCTATCCTTCATAGTCTCAGGAACATTTTCAACCCAAATTGACAAATTTTCTTTTCCCTTTACACGGATTTCCTCTGCAGTTGAAGTTAAAACTGCTCTCATATTTTCTGACTGTAGTTTCAACTGCTCTGTCGTATCCTTTAACACTATCTTTTCTTTTTCAGCATAGACAGTCTTTTGAAATTGCCTGCATTCTGGAAACCTATTCCTTGAAAGCATCAAGGGATTTCTTAAATTCTTCCTCAGATTCATCTGCTTGTTTCTCAAGTTCATTTCTTACCATTTCCACTTTAACATCTGAGGAAGCCTGCGCATTTGAAATAAAAAAAAGTAATATCAACTCAGCAACTATATAGAAAAATAAGAACCAATCAAAGAAAAGCACAACATATCCAATAAAACAAGAAGAATGAGATGAGACTGCCTTCCATTTACCCAGTTGTATTCCAACAATTTTCAATACAACCAAAGAAAATGTCAATAACTGATTCTGAGTACTTCAGTGTCTTACAAATACAATAAGTTTCGTATATAAATTGTTAATATGGGAGGCACTTGGAACAAACTTTATGCTTGCACAATTAATCATGTATAATTCTTATTAACAGTTTCCACAATCACAATGGTTAAATTATGTCTAAGAGTTCAATGTATATAAACAATGTAGATGCCATAAAATGGAGTATAGATGTGTAGGATTTTAAACATGCATCCACAACCCACCATATATAGTTGGTTCACAAACAGTAAGTTATATTTTTGTTAAATTGAAGACATGGTATAAAACTAGCTCAGAACTCCATCTTGTGGGAGATTGACCATGAAAAATTAATAGGGTGAAACAAAAGTGACACTCAGACACATCATAGTGATAATAATGCTATACAGTAATCTTGAAGCCCTGTAGTAGCATATTTGAAAGAAACGGTCCTGGAGATGTACAAAATTGTGGACATATTAAGATTATTTATGACTAGACCTCCTTTATATCTGAGATCTCTTCTCTTGCACACCGTACATCAGAAGTTTTTTTGGACCCTCCATTGGCTTCTGAAATAAGTCAAATGTTGCTATTGATTTTAAAATAACAGAACCCCAACAAACCTTGTGTTTGAGCTGGCATTTCGTTCTTTTGGAATTTTAAATCATCCAACTTCCAAGATGCACCTAATCACCTTCAAGTATTGACCCATGTGTCACTATATGGTGCACAAAACATATGCTTTAGAGCTACCTTTTGATGTCAGAGATAAAAACTATTATGTATCCTTAATGATAGATTGAGATTACAAAGACAAGCATGTATTAGTCAGCCCCTCATTCATCATTAGAATTAACCAGAGCTAAACTTAGTAATGGTCTTTTTGGATGGGGAGAATTTTTATATTCACGTAACAAAGGGCAATGTTTTGTGGGCATGTTAACTCAGGTGGCATAAAATATCCTCTCATAGAATTCATTCAAGTTTGTGGTGTGTCCTGTTGGTTTGTTTTTTTTTTGGTGGAAAAATGTTTTCATTATATTGACATTATAATTACCATAGATTTACAAAACTACCCCAGTGCGGGGTTGTCAGGGAGTCTGTAGGGGGTAGCTATTCTATATAGATAGTCATTGAGAAGATTTTACCCCTTGTTTTCTTTTCATACAAATTTTTCTACTTGAAACTTTTTCTTAAACATAAAAAAACGCTTTACTAAATATTTGTCGTGTGCCTTTTGGCCCTGGTTATCTCCAAACAAAAATTAAACCTTGATCAATGTCATGTCATTGTTTGCTGCTTGTTGGTAAGCTGGCCTGGGGTATTATTGTTGTTGGCCTTCATTTCGATTGGCCTTGGCGGTCAGCTACTTTGGCTCATTTTCTTGTATACTAATGGAGGCAATCTCCATCTCCAAGCTTGCAAAGTCGGTTGCTGTAAAAGACACTATTGCTGAAGTTTTTCTCCTCATTATTAAATTTCTAGATTGGATTTTTTAGTTCTCAGAGGCTATCTCTATCTCATTGCAGGTTATGTTGTAATAGCTTCTATGAATTGTTTGGGGGCTTTGGGGACTGCTTCCTGATGTTTCATGTTTGTATTGATTAAGTGCACTTGAGACCTTTCTAAGGTTTGCTTAACTTCAAGGGTGAGATTTCTTGTTAGCATGAATATGGTCCTTCTGTCTGACTGTGCCATCGTCTCTGCTTCTTGAGAATCTGTCTATGTCTGATTCCAATGCTATTCTATAGCTTTTCTCTTCTATCCACTAATTTATCATCTCCAGGCTCTCCCTTTGGATATGATAGAACACTCCATATCAGCTCTGTCTGGGGTTGGTTGCTGGTAAGCTAGATACTGGGTATTTCTGTTACTGGCCTTCTTCTACACCTCTTTGACAGTCAACTGTTTATCCCCATCTTCTTTTTGAGTATGGGAGTCATTTTCCTTCTTCAAGGTTGAAAAATCAGTTGCTGTAGGAGACATTATTTTTTCTCCTCATGACAATAATTCCTGAGTATCTTTTTGTAGTTCTATAAGGAAGTGGCCTTTGATTTCTTTGCTTGCTATACTATTACTGCTTCAATTACTTGTTTGAAGGCTTTCAGGACTACTGCATCTTGATATTCCATGTTTATGTTTATTCAGTGCAGCTAGAGCCTGCCAAGGTTTGCTTGCCCTCAAGGTTGAGGTCTCTTGCCAGCATGAATGTAGTCCTTATGTGTTTCCCTTGATCCTTGATATTTCAACATTTGTCTCTTAGTATGATCATTGATACCATCCTCTGGCTGCCCTCTTGTATCCATTGACACAGGGATTGATTTAGCATTGTTAAGCTTGCTTCAGATATGATAGTATGCTCAACTTATTTCTGGATTCTCTTGAGCCTCGCTGGATTAAGCAATGATCTCATTTTGCAAGAACACCTTCTAAAGGATCCTATTGAGCTAAAGGTATCCCTGAGGTCTTGGCTTTCATGGTGCTGGTTGCTGAGTAGTACTTACTAGTAGGTAGGAAGCCGAGAAGAAGAAACAGGGCTTGGTTGATAGATTTTGCAGGGTCGAAAATAGAAAGGAGGAAGATGGCGGGGATGAAATAGGGATGCATGCAAGTCTGAGTAAGTAACCCATAATGTAAGGAAGGGTAAAAAGGTGCCAATATTTGGAGTTAATGTAGGTTATATTTTTATTGGGTTTTGGGACTGGTTGCTATCCAATCTGAAAATTGAAGGGTGATTGTTGTTAATGTGTGATGAGAAGCTATTTTTCAAGGCTTACTGGATCATCGAGGCAGGTGGGGGATTAACAAAATAAGTATCCAATGACTTTAGGTCACTGGTTAAGAAAGGTGACTAAATGCATGGGGGTGGAGTACTAAGAGCTAAAACATGAGGTTCAGTTGAAGGTATTTGGGCCATGCTGCCTTTGGCCAGTCTTGACTCTTTTGAGGTCTTCTAAATGGGTTTGATCCTCATTAGTTATCTAATCAATAAGATTTTTCATCTATTGTGGGGTTGCCTAAGATACTAGCTGGACAATTGTTGCTTTTATCTATGTGATTCAATTTTGTAGGCCGCCTTGACCTCCTAGTAAAGGCATTTCATGAATTTTTTTTTTCCTGTTCAGGAGCTTGAATGGGATTTGTGAATTCTCCACTGCTTCCATATAACTTATGATGATGTTCAAAGTTCAAACTTGAGGTGAGACTTATTCCCATGTGAAGAACCCTTAACGTCAGCCTTATCAGTCTTTATTCCTATGTAATTGGAAAGTACTGCAATGGTTCTCATATTCCTATGTAATTGGACTATGGCTACAGTAAGTTTTTCATTTTCTCAACCAATGACAAGTATTAGAATCTTGAGGGCAGAAGTCAATTTCTTTTCTCAATAGTTTAAGGTGCATGGTCAAGGAGTTTCATTACCACATTCTTTTTCTACTGCACCAGCAGTTATATTTATATATATATATATATATTCCAAACATATTGATTACTTCATGAAACTAGCCTATGATAACATGTTCTAGAGTTTAAATTTGTGGTTGAATCATATAGTCATGGTAGCCTGATATATAGCATCGCTTGGCTTGTGCTTTCCCTTTCACCCTACTCCTAGTTTTCTTGCATGGTATGCTAGTTAGGATTTTCAATATTTGAAGTTTTTGGGTTTCTTTTTGGATTAATGTAACTCTTGGAGCATATCCTACCCCATATACCTGTCGATTTTCAAGAGGGGATAGAATAGGCTCTCTACTTCAACTTGCACGTGTAGATGTCTACACATTTGACATGTCTTTTTTTGTTTAAAGCTCTATACTTTATGCTTATTAAAGGAATATATTATCCCAAAAAATAAATTCAAGTCTCCCAACTTCCTGCTTAAGCCTGACATAATTTTACAAATATGGAATTACTTATTAGTTATTCTCCTACAATTAAGGAAGGAAATTTTGTAACCTAGAGAAAATTCTAACATGATTAACATAAATGAAATTGAAGCAAAATCATTAATCATAACTCCCAACTCTTTAACTTTAGAAAAGCTTCATACAAATGCATTGAGAGAGAGAGAGAGAGAGTTGTCATCTAGAACTTAAAACTTCGATTCACATTATAATAAGGTTGATGCAGTGAAGACTTACAATGACTAGGTGCAAACAATAATTATTTTATAAATAATCGAACTCTTCTAAAAATATTCAAAACTAAATATAGAATATTCAAATAAATTGATGCCTCCTAGCTCATTCTACATAATCCTGACATAAATTATAGATATAAACTTATTATAGTGCACCTAAGGAATTTTTTAGCTTTATCTATTAATCCAAAGTATTCTCATGTAGTAGCATATTTAGCTGCAGCATCTTCAGTGTGGCACCCTTCAGCAGATCCATACAGCATTGATGATAGTGTGGTTGAGGGCTCGGCAGCATTGAAGTTAAATCCATACAACATCCCTATTATTCCTTCCCTCGGTTCCTGGGTGCAGAAGAGAGAGCTTGCTGGAGAGGTGCAGCAAATATATATACAGAGCTAGAGGGGTTATGCATGTTCCAGCCTTAGAGAACACTAGATTTAGCTTTTTTTCATTAGAAATTGCCTTCAAGAATTACTTTTCATTTCCATAATTAAAGAGTGCAGTTTATCTCAGTTTAGATTCAGTCTTTCCATTATCTAGTCGCAAAATATGATTTAAAAGTACTTTATTCATCTCAAACATGTCAACTAAATATTTTTTGAACACCAAGCATAATTTGTCATCATACAGGATTTTTGCCTGTTTTGTGGATCTTGCAAATCATTTTCCCTAATGTAAACCCAAATTTTCTTCAACCTAGCCACGTGATTCATCCAAACCAAAACAACAGAAGTCAACTAATACAATCAAGCATACCTTGAAAAATTGATACTATTATGTGGAAATTAAGCAATAGTAAAGTTGGCACAAGCACTACTAACCTGGGTTCTGGATAACTCAGATACCCCAAGGACTGACTGTAGCTCTGGAGAAAGACCACATAACTTGGTGAAGCCACCACATATTCCTTTTTTGGTCTTTTCCTTATTTGAACTGTACCAATATTAAAAAGCTAAATTTATACACCACAACATTTAATAGAATGGAAATCACTATAAAAAAATCATCATCTATAGATGACCCTTCCAATCTGATATTTGCAAATGTATTAGTCCATACAAGCCCAAGGGGTCGGCTGAACCTGCTGTTGTGAATGTTGCTGGAAATTTGTCTAGTTACAAGCCAACAGGTGCTTGGTTCAAATCCCCTATGGTTAGAAGCACTAGTCTACGCTGATGGGTTACCATGAATGCCATCCAAAAATGTGGAGAACTGTTAGGATTAACCTTTTGCTGGATTTTTAAAGAAAGCCCACACACACTAAAATATTTACCATTTATGGAGGATGAACCAAGGAAATATAGAATCTTAGACATTCAAGGAAAAATGAGTATTTACTGTAGACAAAGTATATGAAGATACAGGGACAATAATAAAACAATAGAGCCAAGATATTGAAGGAATCCTTTTAAGGCAAGAACGGTTTAATTAGCTTCATGTGCTACTTATTGACTAATCAATAAGTCATGAAAGGATGATTATGTGTGTTGTTTATGACATACAATTTAATTATATGCAATTTTAGTTTTATGGAATATAGTTGCATTGCATTAGATCAATGCATTTCATATTCCTTCATCACAAGCATTGGAGGGGGAATAAGTATTAATATTGAATGAAATTCCATATAGGGATATGCACAATGACAAAAGAATGATAAGATACTCAGGATGTTCCAAGAACTCAACAATATCAAATATGTATCACTGTACAAATAAATTCGATAGACAACAGAAAGGATCCAAGCCCAACCAAAACCTTTATTAAAAATAATAAACATCGTGCTCATTACAGTACAGCCCTATGGGGTGTTCTTCACAAGGAAAATAAATTTATCAAACTCTTTACTTAAAACCATTTTATAATTGAAATTATTTTTGAACTAAAGGACCAAAAATAAATAAGTGAAAAGCACCTAGATTAGGGGCTCTGCATGGCTTTCAGAAACAAAAGTTCCCCAGTTCAAATTGTTGTTACTCCAAATACTATGCACCTTGCACTAATTTATCTGCAACAGCACAGGTTGAAATATGTACAAAATCCTGAGTCTTGGAGACAAAATAATATGGGAAGTTGGATTATATTACATCCATTTACAAGAAAAAGAATAACATCCAAAACATGGCATGAGTTAGGCAGTCCTTTCTGACACAGTACTAAATGCGCCTCAACACATTACTTCCAAATATAATGTAAACAAAGGCCATAATCAATAGCCTTTTGAAATAGAAAATGCAATACCCAACGAAATAGGAGAGCAACTGAAACCAGCTAGGGGAATTTTTTAACAACAAAAGCAAAAGTGAACATTTAAATTTTAATAACTAAAAAAACCCAAAGAAAAGATAGAGAATACGTTGTAAAGTATGAATAGGGATGAGTTTTGTCTTCAAAGAAATTAGCTCCTAGATATTAATACCCTTGTAATTTTCCAATCCTGCATGCTTTTAAGTTCTTATTAAAACAAATGGACTACAGAATGCAGTATGTCATGCCCCCATAATAGATGGCACACATCTAGATTAAATAGACTTTACTTACAGATATACTACCATGACCATAACTTGTATGCATTATATACATTTCAATTGATTGGCCATCTCTCCATAAAAAATAAATAAATATTTCAATTGATTGGCCATCATGGCTTTGACTGCAGACATAACAAAAGTTGAGCAGAGAAGTTTTACCTTGACTATCTTCATTATAGTTGTTGTATTTGGATCAATATTGTGTTGTTGCTATATTGACACACACAACATGTTCCCCCTTTTTACTCAGTAGAAGGCTAGAAGCTGCTATGATCTAAACAAAAAGATGAGCAGATAACCCAACCCAACAAAAATGTAACAATTTGGGAGAATAAAATGTAGATTTTTATCTTTTTATACCACTGCGAAAGATAACAGAGGAAAATGAAAGTGGCACAATGTTTTACAAGCCCAGTATGTTTAATGAAGGGTTAATAAGTTAGATTTTAAATTTATCTTTTAAGATACCTAGTTATATAATGAGTGGATGTTAAGGGCAGAAATCTGAAACTGAAAAATTGTTGGGTAATTCTGGGTGAGTAATTTTTAATTTCATCAATATATTATATATATGACTCGGAATATTATGTTTATGACATAATTATATTTACTAAAAAAATCACTTCTCATTATTAATTGTTGATTAGTAATGTGATGTGATTTTGTTAGTATGTAAAACCATTTTTCACTGTAATATGTTTATATGTAACACGATCTCTCAAACATAATTATCTACTAATCCTCAAAATAACAGACAAACATTAAAAAAATACCTGTTAACCGAACTTTGCATATGATGAGAAACATCGCGTTTTTTCTCAAAGTCATTATAATGAAACATTTAAAATTGTATAATTTAGCAGAAAAATCATTATTAATGTATAGAACTACTAAAAGATTATAACAGAATAGATCTATGTGAACTATGGTAACATGAGGACTGCCAAACTCTTCTTTCCTTCTTTTTCTCCACAAGTGGTGGAGCATAATGGAGCTAGAGAGTACATTTTGTTCATGGGAATCATAGTATTTATACCAATATTATAAAAAATAAAAAATACAAAGTCAGTTGTTATACCTATAAACTGGACCATACCTCAAACTTCAAAGTGCAATGTATGTAACTCTACTATGTATATCTCTTTTATGAAAGTGATATATACTTAGTGTGTATATCTTGTTGGGAGGATTTCTTCATCGCCATCATGATGGCGTTACTGCAATTGTAGAATGTGGGGGAGCTCGAAAACATGGCATAGTTGACGGGACTTGACGCCGTGAAACTGATCACTTTGATCTTCAAAGTGGCCAGCACTGCGTGGATGCATAAAAATAACTGTCGTCAGTTTGCAAAACACCTGAAGCTGATAGGGAACTTGCTGGACCAAATGAAGATAATGGAGTTGAAAAAATATCTTGAAATTAGAGAGCCTCTGGAGTAGCTGGAAAATATCCTGAAATTAGAGAGCCTCTGGAGTAGCAGAGGATTGCAGTGTTGTGTAACCAACTCCAAAAATAGAAGAAATGAGATATCAACGCCTTAGAAATAAGCCACTTCGAGGGGGCAACCTCCAATACATTACATGAATGATCAATTCTTGGATGATACAATTTACAAAACCTCCTTTCTATATATAGGAGTCCATGGGGCCATAATGTAATCCTAGTGGGCCACAATGTAATCTAGCTCACCCAACAATAATAATTTAAGGGCATAATAATAAAATAAATACAAGGTACAATAATAAAATAATAAGGGGGTTACACTAACAACAAGCTAAGGGACTATACTAGTAATACAGGGACCTAACATGCCCCTCTCCTTCAAAAAAAGTGTTGTCCTCAACGCTTGAGTAGCTCGGGTGCTTTTGTATAAAATTCTCATCCTCCCATGTAGAATTTCTTCATGGGTAAGTTCTTCCACTTGATGAGATACTCCTTGAAATTGATCGATTCCGTAGTTGTCGAGTTCTTGTTTCCGTGACCGCTTCCGGTTCCAATATGATTTTTCCTTCCTCATAAAGTTCTGGCAATATTGTTTGAACTGGAATATTTTCACCTATAACCTTCTTTAAGCACGAAACATGGCAAACTGGATGTACTCGCGAAGAAGCAGGAAGCTCCAATTTGTATGCCATAGTACCAATATTTTGCAACACCTTGTAAGGACCATAGTACTTTGGCGATAATTTATTATGCTTCTTAGCTTGCTTTGAGGAGCTCGATATTGAAATTGTATTATCTCTGTGATTGCAGATCTTCAATATCTGAAATTCATCACTGTAGTAGCCCTCTGAATTTTCTTTTGAATGCCACAGGTATGACCTGATTGGAGTAGTGAAACCCTAGAATCCAAACCTCTGATACCAAATGTTGTGTAACCAACTCCAAAAATAGAAGAAATGAGATATCAACGCCTTAGAAATAAGCCACTTCGAGGGGGCAACCTCCAATACATTACATGAATGATCAATTCTTGATGATGCAAGAATTTACAAAACCTCCTTTCTCTAATCCTAGGCCAATGTAATCCTAGCCGACCTAACAATAATAATTTAAGGGCACAATAATAACAAAATGGGGGTTACAAGGGTACAATAATAACAATAAGGGGGTTACACTAACAACAATAAGGGACTATACTAGTAATATAGGGACCTAACATGCAGACTTTGAATATATCCCATGTGGAAAACTATTAAGGAGCTGCGTACAAGACTATAGAGTGTGTACAAGACTACAGATTGTAGTCAAGGTCTGAGAAGGAGAACCAGTAGGAAAAATTAAGGATTTTCCCGCTATAAATTGGGCTAAGCTTTTACAAACCCTATTCAAGGCCTTAATATCTAAATCCTGCAAATTGGGTATGGAAGTGGCAACTTCCTCCAACAAAGTAAATTTATTCACAAACCCTACAAACCCTATATTTGAAATTTATTCCTGTGGTTGGTTAGGGTTCCTTAACTAGGTTTCAAAGGGATTTGGAGGCACTTCGTTCCGGACTCTGCACATCATGGACGCTGAGAGAAAATGAGAGAAAATCCTGCTGTCGCACTAGCTATGTCAAGATGATGAGGGACAACCATTACCGTGGCTCTTGGCAATCTCCATGCTTCTCGGGACAAAAGCTACTGTGTCTTATGGCAATCTCCACCCTACTCTCTAGTTTTTCCCCTTTGCTTATGGGCTCCCGCAGGAAAAAAATTACTGTGGCTTATGGTAATCTTGACGCTACTCTCCAGTTTTCCCCTTTGGTTATGGGCTCCTGCCATGGAAATCTCCATAATGCTCCAGTTTCCCCCTTTGATTATGGCGAAGGGCTCCCGCCATGGCAATCTCCATGATGCTCTCCAGTTTTTCCCTTTAATTATGGGCTTTCGCTAGACAATGGCTTATGGCAACCTCCATGTGTGGCTTATGGAAATATCACTCTCCAGTTTTCCCCTGCAACAAGTTTTCGGGCTCTCATCGAGTCAATTGAGCGAGTAGCAACCAGTTTTGGGGCTCTTGTCAGATCAATTGAGCAAGTATAATTTTTCCAAAGGGATATGGAAACTTGAGTGTACTGCAAAAATTATTGAACAACCATAAGAAAATACATGTAAACCACTTGAAAAATAGTTTGAAACAAAACAAATTTATTTCGTGCAAAATATATAAAGGTGGTGAGAGTTGCAATGAATTAGATTTTTTCATGTTGCATTTTTTATATTTATTACTATGACAAAGGTTAATGCATATTTAATATTATTTTTTATATTTATTACTATGATAAAGGTTAATGCATATTTAATATTAAGATTTATGTGTAAGGAGTGAAAATATGGTTAGGAGGATGTTTTTCTTTCTTATTTTTAAAATTAAAGTTTAGGGTGACATCAGATCCATAATCATAAATAAAGGAAATATATGTAATATAGAGAGATTATGTTGGGATGAAGATATTTTTGACAAATGGTGGTATGCTTATTATTTTGGATCATTTTCATTAATGGTTTTTCTATCGGGATTTTATTTATATTTTCACTTATGAAATGGTAAGTTTATATTTTAAGCACAAGACAAACTAGATAAAGTGATGAGTGACATTGATTTTCATCATCTATAGTTCATGCAATATATCACAAAAAATGTCATTTTCATAGTTCATGTAATATATCACAAAAAATGTCATTTGCTTGTTCACCCACTTCTTTAATGATTTTGCATAGAAAAACATAAAATAATGACAATTGGTTGCCATAATATATATGTAAAGGATCTATTATACATGTAAATATGTAGGTCGTTTTTAAATACCTAACTATATGGAAGAGCCCATTTACCTTCAGGCCTAAAATATTTATTGAAGAAAATGTCAATATGGATGCCCATGACTATGGACTACTTCCATTTGGTACAAGATTTAATATCTACACTATTACAAAATTGGGTGTTAATTTAGTTTAGTCTATATTGGGATGCATGTTTCATCATATCATAGGAGAAACTCCTAAAAAAATGAGGGTAGAAGGCAGAGATCTCACACCAAATCCAAGGTTTGTTAATTTCATGGTCTCTCATTTGGATTCTATTTCCATTACTCAACTGCATACTCATATTAATAAATGAAAACCACTAAACTAACATTATATTGTATTTGGAATTTACTTGCAAAAAAAAAAAAACTTATGGTTTGCCCCTTTTTCGTAATGAAAGTAGATTTCTTTCTCTAGACTAGCCTGACTTAACCAAAAAATAAATGTATAATTTCAATGTGAATATGATAATAGCCAACCTCAATTTAATTTTTTCTCTTTATATGGTGTCACTTGTGTAATTTGAATTGATACATTAAATTTATTGAAGTGTCTTTACTAATCCTAATAGGTAGAACTAGTGGATTGCAATTCCAATATGGACAAATATCATTCCACTATGGATATTTAAATATTTATAAGTCATTAGTAAAACTTAGTGTTTGATATGTTTCTCAAGAAAGGAACCTATTGGAAAAAATGGAAAAACAAAATGCATTGAGGTATAAAACAATTTCCATGCACACCATAGAACTAAGCTACTTCAATAATATTTGTCCTCGTGTCATTGATAAAATTCCCCCTTACTAACTAATTGATATCGTGATTGTTAACTTATTTGATAAATTGGAATATATCATCCACTAATTATACATGCTTTTTATTTCAATGTTTTTAATAATAAAGTTTCAAAGGTTTATTTAAGAGCTAGAGGAAATAAGGATTAATTCAATTGGTAAATGCTCTTGTAAAAGAGTTCATAGAGCTCTCAATACAAAATCTTATTAATTATTTTAGGGTTACTACTTGGTATTTTAGTTTCTAGTTATTATTGTGCTCCATTTGAAGACAAAGAAAGGTAAACCTATGGGGATTGAAAATATACCAGCCTCCCTTAGAACTTTTAATACATTCGTGAGTGAGGGAAAATATTATTTGAAAAATGAAATAAACAATAGTTCATTTACTAAGTAATAGATAAATATTAATAATATATAAGATATATATGATAACACCCACTCCCCAACCATTTTATGTACCAATGCATCGAGTAATGGCATGTCACCGCCCCAATTTCCTTATATTAAGTGACATCATAATAAATAGATGCAAATTTCAGTTGTACAGCTAACATCGCTGGCACTCTTCAATCCTGCCTATATGTTCACCAAAGTAGATAACACTACCAAAAAATACCTTATGTAGTAGTGTCTGAAAAAACCTCGATAAAATATATAAACAAGGAAAATTAATGTCACTTATAAATTATAGAACCCATGCGATGTAGATCATCACCAGCTCAATCCACTAGGACACCCCTTCAAATAAAATAGATTGTCAAATCATCGCCGACCAATATCCTTCAAAAAATCTCATCAAGCACACAATCGACAAAGATCATGACAACGCAAACCATTAATGGATTGTCCCTCATATAATTAATGAATAACTTGGAAAATAAATATCCCCCTAGACCAATTAATGACCCCAAGAAACTCCTTTGTGATCAAATTCAAAATTCAAATATGTTTCCAACTCCACCAACCAAAATGAATGCACTTACATAGCAGTAAAGATCCTCTGAAGTCCCCCGATCAACCAATCCCAAACCAAAGAGGAGCATGAAGATCCACAGAGAAAAGGATCGAAAGAAATACCACATAAAAAAACCAGCTAGTGCATCTCAAATAGAACACAAATAAGACCAACAGGTAGTAGCTAAGATCCTCGGAAATCCCCCGATCTAATAATCCTAAACCAGAGAAGGAGCAGGAAGATCCACAGGAGTAAAGGTTTAGAATAAAGACCATGTAAACAACAGCCAGTGTGTCTCAGATAGACCACAGAGTAAACCAATAGCTAGAATGGAAAACAAATTGTTATTAGTGTACCTTGAAAAAAAAACTAGTAGAGATACTTGAGATCATCCAGAAGCAACATAAAAACTGAATCTAGCTCAGATAATTATGCTTAGACATATTACACCCAACAACACTAGAAACTACGCCAACGAAGGCTACATTTAATCTATCTACCTCCACACCTCCAGCCAAAATTACTACCCTTGTGAATTTTGTGACTAATGCTTCCATAATCCAATCTTTTATCCTTAGTGTTTTCTTCTCGAAAAATTTGTCGTAGATATTTTGAAGTGGGCATATTGTCTGCTAACGGATATTCTGTAATTTTCCTCCACCATCCTTGTAGAAATTATGGTGTAGATTTACAACTACTCATGAAGTTTTAATAAAAATCTCATCAACTGCTAATCACTAGTTAAAATCAAATCATCAACATATAAGGCAATAATAAGGTATTTACCTTATACGAAGATGTGATCGAGGTTTGCATCTGCTTCACTTATGGTGAAGCCCAAATCAGTGATATAATTATCGATATTGGTGTACCAAGCACGAGGTACTTGTTTGAGACTGTATAATGCTTGTTTGAGTCTGCATACATGAGACTCCCGATCAAATGTCTCAAGAAATTTTGGTTGCTCGATGTAAACCTCCTCCTCAATAACCCCATTGAGAAATGTTGTTTTTACATCCATCACGTGGATCTTCCACTCCATCTGCGTAGCCAGAGCAAGAATTGATCTAATGGATGAGTACCTTGCTATATGAGAAAAGGTCTCCTCATAGTCAATATCCTCAACTCGAGAGTACCCCTTGGCAACCAATATGGCCTTATAATTCTCTCTGCTTCTGTCTGCTACTAGATTCACCTTGAAGTTTTATCCTAAACCCACTCTTGATTTATATGATGGTCTTGGGACCACTTCCCAAACATTGTTCTTTACAATAGATTTGTATTCCTCCACCATTGCATCAACCCATATAGGTTGCTCTATTTTGTAGAAATTTGCTGAATATGAAGATTTATCCACCGAGATTAACCTAGTCACACACTAATTCGAATTCATGCATAACACATAACCTCTTCTACAATTGATCATCAATATGCGGAAATAGAAACAGTCGCATGCGTAGATAAACACAATATGTAATGGGGAAAGCTTATAGCTGAAAACCCCCAGCTATTTTGTATATTATAATAGAAGAGTACATGTAACAATCTCAGTACAATACTCCTCACAAGTACTCAGTACTGTCTCCAAAAGTTACACACAAACTAGCTCAGTTTTGAACAAGTCACGGGTTCAAAACTCATCCACTATTTGCCTGCCTCCACTGCGCAATCCAAGTTGGTGTAATGAGAGATCCAAGTTCGAATCCCACTGGCTTGATCTGTGCAATCCTCATTGGCAATCTCCTCCAATGCTTGTGCCAATCTCATGCACAACTAATGTCACAACTAATAGCAAACTCACCCTTTCATCTACCTCTTCCACTAGTCTTCACTGAACTGTCCATGCACTGCAGTCAACTGATGTGTTCTTTAGTTGAATAATGAGTTAATATTTAGTGAATTAAATAATATTTAATTCACCCCACTCATCTCTAGTGTATTAGCCAGTTAAACTAATCACAACTAGTTCAACTAAGTTAACCCGAACACAACTCCACCAAATGTCTCATCAACTCCACCAAAACTCTGCCACATGAGTCTAACTGAAGTCAACCATGCATTAGCTCAACCAAACCCCTAGGAATAGTGTAATTCCTTCTTTCAGATGCATGGGCCACATCCGTAGCTCCAACTGAAGTGCTACAAGAGGATAAACTGAAGTTTATAGTCCAAATATTATTAAGGGTTAATAATATTTGACTGACCTATTTTTAGACAGGCAGTCTAAAAATAGACTTCGACCCGTATGTCTAAAAATAGAGGTCCATCTATTTTTACCAACTCGACCAATCATCCAAGAATAGCATACTGCAACTCCTAGACCATGCTCCATATGTCTAAAATAGACATAGTCTAAAAATAGACTTTGCGCCAAAAATAGCCTACGGGCCCACTTAGTGAAGGCGACTTCATTTCACTAAGCTCCATCATCTTGTTGCATTTTCAACACTCCCTCTCAACAAGATATGGATTATCTGCAACCCCTATCCTGCCTCTGTGGAATTCGAACTTGCTCCTGGTGAGCGCCTTCGTCAAGATGTCAGCATCCCGATCCTCCGTGGGAACATATGAAAGTAACATGATTCTCCGCTGAACACAATCTCTGATATGATGGTACCTGATGTCGATGTGTTTGGATCTATCATGAAATACTAGATTAGCCAAGAGTTTAATGCAACTCTGGTTATCACAATAAATCACAGTAGGCTCCAAGTGCGACCCGAACAATCCGACGAGGATCTTCCTCATCCAAATAGCCTCGCATGCAGCCAAGCTAGCTGTCATGTACTCGGCCTCTGCTGAACTGAGTGCCATGGATCTCTGCTTCCTGCTGTACCCGGAAACTGCTGTCGACCCGATACTGAAGATTCCTCCAGATGTGCTCTTTCGGTCCGTTGGGCTCTCTGCCCAATCTGCATCAGTGAAGCTGGAAAGCTTCGCTCCATCCTCCTGTCTGTACCACAGACCATATCCCGATGTGCCACTAAGATAATGCAATACATGCTTTCCTGCCTTCCAGAAGAGCTTGGTAGGCTTAACCATAGCTTGTGAAAGTTGGTTAACATCATAGCATATATCGGGTCGTGTATTGACCAGATACATAAGCGACCCCACCAACTGTCGATAAACAGTGGCATCCACTACCTCCGCTGAAGTAGCATCCTCCTTCCTCCAACCTCCAGGAAGAGGAGTATCAACAGGCTTGCAGCCATGCATGTTGAACTTCTCCAATATTTCTCGGGCATACTTACCCTGAGAAACAAATATTCCATCACTGCGCTGCCAAATTTCCAATCCCAGGAAATAATGAAGGAGGCCTAAGTCCTTCATCTCAAACTCTCTAGCAAGATCCTCCTTGCATGAAAGTATCAACAACTCATCACCCGTCAAAATCAGATCATCTACATACAGTACAATGATCAGCAACTTCCCCTCCACCACAATCTGGTACAGGTTAGGATCCGCCTCACTCTTGGAGAATCTAAGTCCGGTGAAGTAACTGTGTATCCGTGTGTACCAAGCACGAGGTGCTTGCTTCAACCCGTAGAGTGATCTCTTGAGTCTACACACATGCGACTCACTGCTGAAGATCTCGAAACCTTTGGGCCGGTCTATGTACACCTCCTCCTCAATGACTCCATTGAGGAACACAGTCTTCACATCCATCTGATGGATGTGCCACCCCATCTGCGCTGAGAGAGCTAGGATCGTCCATATGGAAGAGTACCTTGCGACAGGTGCAAAGGTCTCCTCATAATCGATCCCCTCGATCTGTGAGAAGCCACGGGCAACAAATCTTGCCTTGTACTTCTCCACACTCCCGTCAGCTGCCTGCTTCACTTTGTAGATCCATCGCGAACCCACCACTGATTTCCCCTCCGGTCGTGGGACAATCTCCCATGCACTGTTTCTGACAATAGAATCATACTCTTCCACCATGGCATCTACCCATGCGGGGTCCTCCACAGCTTCCTCGAAAGAGGATGGCTCTGTCACGACACATTTGCTCACAAGAGCCATGTATCCAATGTACCGGTCCAGTGACTGTCTCTGTCTGCGCTGTGCTGTAGGTGGTCCTACAACCTTCTCTGCATCTTGAGCCAGTCGCTCAGCTTCTGTAGTGCGCTTCCGCCCTCTGATGGTTGGCGCTGCATGAGTGGTCTCTTCCACTCCATGAACTTCCTCTTGTGGCTGATCCACATCCCGAAGCTCATCCTTAGGAACTAATAGCTCCTCATCTGCATGCAAGTGTGGCTCCCTCTCAAGCGAACACTTCATGGCTTTCTCCTCCTGAAATTTGATATCCCGTCGCACAACAGTCTTGCGACTATCTGGAAAATACACATGATAGTTGTGGGGCGTATCAGTGTACCCCACAAATATCCCAACCTCTGCGGTCGGATCCAGCTTCTTTCTGGCGTCCTTCGTCACATGCATGTAGACAGGTGAGCCAAAAATCCTCAAATGGGAAATATCAGGCCTCTTGCCAGAAAACGCCTCCTCCGGTGTACTCATGCCAAGTATCTTGTGAGGACAATGGTTCTGCACATATACTGCAGTATTGCATGCCTCCGCCCACAAGTGAAGGGGTAGGCCCTGATCATGCAACATCGCTCGTGCAGCACCCACGATCGTTCTGTTCTTCCGCTCAGCAACCCCGTTCTGCTGTGGGTTATGGGGTGCGATGAGCTCTCTCCGAATCCCTTCTGCGCTGCAAAAGTCCTTGAATTCAACAGAGATGAATTCACCACCATTGTCGCTCCTAAGAGCCTTCACATGCTTCCCCGATTCCTTCTCAACCAGCGCCTTGAACTCACAGAACTTTGAGTATGTCTCGCTCTTCTTCTGCATGAAGAAGATCCAACACTTCCGAGAAAAATCATCAACAAAGATCACACAGTACTTGTGCTTTACTGTCGAAGCTACTAAGAAAGGTCCACACATGTCTGTGTGGATTCTCTCAAGGATCGTCGTGGCGTGACTATCCTTCTCGTGAAAGGTGTCTTTCAAAAATTTTCCCAAGGTACACCCCTTGCACTGATCTGACTGTGCAAGAGTGCCCTTAGGAAGCCCAATAGAAATCTGCTGTAGTATCTTCAAAGCTCCATGGTGAAGGTGGCCCAATCTCCGGTGCCACAACTCGCCATCGTCCCGGCCCACCACTTCTCCTGCCTTGCATGCCATTGCTGTGCAGCCATCTACTTGCAACTGATAAAGGTTCTTGACTCGAACCCCTATCTTCCGGGTCTCTCCAGTTGTCTTACTGCGCAGGAAAGCTTTTCCTTCGCTAAAGACCACATCATACCCCTTGTCTTCCAACATCGCCACAGAGATCAGATTCTTCATCAATCCTAAAACATGCAAAACTTCCTTCAATACGAAGGGTTTACTAGACTCCCTCTCAAAGGAAATGGTACTGATACTGGTCGCACTGTATCTACCATCATCGCCCATCTCGATGTGCACTCCAAGATCTTTTTCCTCCAGATCCGAAAACAGATCCCGATCTCCTGTCATGTGAAATGACGCACCACTGTCCAAGAACCATACTGATCCCATCACACTTGAGACCAAGCATGCGATCACTGAGAAATCCAGTTCAAACTGGGAGGCCAATGCCTCTCCCGCTGCAGATCCAGGAGCCTTCTTATTTTTCTTCTTCTGCGGACAATTTGTGGCATAGTGTCCGTGCTGGTGACAGTGAAAACAATTCACCTTGGACATGTCTTGCTTCTTGCCTTTCGCACCAGAATGAGAAGCTTTTTTGATCTTCCCCTTCTTTTCTTTGGCAGCCAAAGTGCAATTTTCTTCATCAGATGCCTTTGATGAAGATCCGTCCCTGGTAGTCCGCCTTATCTCCTCTTGCATGAGATTCGACCAAAGTCGCTCCCATCCCGGCAACTTCTCCCGACCATTGACAGAGTCCTGATAGGAATGCCAACTCTTCGAAAGACCAAGGAGAGCCAGGTCCACCAAGTCCTCATCATCGACAGTCACCCCCACACTTCCCAACTCATCTCTGCATTGAGTGAACTTCGTGAGGTACTTGGCGATACTGTCGCCTTTCTCCATATTAATGTTTCTGATTTTATCCTTGAGCGCCAGCTTCCTTTGGTCACTCTTGCTCTGGAATAGATCTGTCAACACTTTCCACATCAAATATGGAGAAGCTTTTCCATGCAGGCTGGATACAATGTGATCCTTCACGCCCTCCAACAGAATCCTTCGACATTTCGCCATCTTCTTTTGCCAAGCCTCAACTTCAGCAGGATCAGTAGGCTTTTGGACATCCATATCTATGAACTCCTTCAGCCCGTTATCATCTAATACCGCCTCCATCCGGTCTTTCCATGCAACATAATTCGAACTGCCCTCAAGGGCATACTCGAGTCGCAAACCGTTGAAAGACATTTCAACTCTGGCACCAAGAAAACAATCTGCTGCAAAATTCGATTTCCAAGCTCAAAACTCAACTGCTTCTGGATCTGTGAGAACAAATTATTTCTAGCACAGAGATCGACTGTAAGGGAATTTACTGGATATATCACCTTTCAGAGAAAGGATGGATCCAGAGGCTACCTGGCCCGTTACAGACTCTGTCTACCGAAATAAAATTGTAATCACTGTAATAGATCCCGATGATCAATTTTCTCCGATACCATGTAGAAATTTGCTGAATAATGAAGATTTATCCACTGAGATTATCCTGGTCACACATTAATTTGAATTCATGCATAACACATAACCTCTTCTACAATTGATCAACAATTTGCGGAAATAGAAACAGTCGCATGCGCACATAAACACAATATGTAATGGGGAAAGCTTATAGCTGAAAACCCCCAGCTATTTTTTATATTATAATAGAAGAGAACATGTAACAATACATAGCACAATACTCCTCACAAGTACTCAGTACTATCTCCAAAAGTTACACACAAACTAGCTCAGTTTTGAACAAGTCACGGGTTCAAAACTCCTCCACTATTTTCCTGCCTCTACTGCGCAATCCAAGTTGGTGTAATGAGAGATCCAAGTTCGAATCTCCTTGGCTTGATCTGCACAATCCTCATTGGCAATCTCCTCCAATGCTTGTGCCAATCTCATGCACAACTATAGTCACAACTAATAGCAACACTCACCCTTTCACCCACCTCAAACACTTGTCTCCACTGAACTGTCCATGCACTGAGTTAACTAATGTGTTCTTTAGTTGAATAATGAGTTAATAATTAGTGAATTAATTAATAATTAATTCACACCACTCATCTCTAGTGTATTAGCCAGTTAAACTAAATACAACTAGTTCAACTAAGTTAACCCGAACACAACTCCATCAACTCCTCAATCAACTCCACCAAAACTCTGCCACATGATTCTAACTGAAGTCAACCATGCATTAGCTCAACCAAACCCCTAGGAATAGCATAATTCCTTTGTTAGCTGCATGGGCCACATCCGTAGCTCAAAGTGAAGTGCTGCAAGAGGATAAACTGAAGTTTATAGTCCAAATATTATTAAGGGTAAATAATATTTGACTGTTCTATTTTTAGACAGGCAGTCTAAAAATAGACTTCGACCTGTATGTATAAAAATAGAGGTCCATCTATTTTTACCAACTCGAAAAATCATATAATAATAGCATACTACAACTCCTAGACCATGCTCCATATGTCTAAAAATAGACATAGTCTAAAAATAGACTTTGCGCCAAAAATAGCCTGCGGGCCCACTTAGTGAAGGCGACTTCATTTCACTAAGCTCCATCATCTTGTTGCATTTTCAACACTTCCTCTCAACAAGATATGGATTATCTGCAACCCCTATCCTGCCTCTGTGGAATTCGAACTTGCTCCTGGTGAGCGCCTTCGTCAAGATGTCAGCATCCTGATCCTCCGTGGGAACATATGAAAGTAACATGATTCTCCACTGAACACAATCTCTAATATGATGGTACCTGATGTCGATGTGTTTGGATCTATCATGAAATACTGGATTAGCCGAGATTTTAATGCAACTCTGGTTATCACAGTAGATCACTGTAGGCTCCAAATGCAACCCGAACAATCCAACGAGGATCTTCCTCATCCAAATAGCCTCGCATGCAGCCAAGCTAGCCGCCATGTACTCGGCCTCTGCTGAACTGAGTGCCACGGATCTCTGCTTCCTGCTGTACCAGGAAACTGCTGTCGACCCAACGCTGAAAACTCCTCCAGATGTGCTCTTCCGGTCCGTTGGGCTCCCTGCCCAATCTGCATCAGTGAAGCCAGAAAGCTTCGCTCCATCCTCCTGTCTGTACCATATACCATATCCCGATGTGCCTCTAATATAGCGCAATACATGCTTGCCTGCCTTCCAAAAGAGCTTGGTAGGCTTAACCATAGCTTGCGAAAGCTGGTTAACTGCATAGCATATATCGGGTCGTGTATTGACCAGATACATAAGCGACCCCACCAACTGTCGATAGACAGTAGCATCCACTACCTCCGCTGAAGTAGCATCCTCCTTCCTCCAACCACCAGGAAGAGGAGTGTCAACAGGCTTGCAGCCATGCATGTTGAACCTCTCCAGTATCTCCCGGGCATACTTGCCCTGAGAAACAAACAGTCCACCACTGCGCTGCCAAATCTCCAATCCCAAGAAATAATGAAGGAGGCCCAAGTCCTTCATCTCAAACTCTCTAGCAAGATCCTCCTTGCATGAAAGTATCAACAGCTCATCACCTGTCAAAATCAGATCATATACATACAGTACAATGATCAACAACTTCCCCTACACCACAATCTGGTACAGGTTAGGATCAACCTCACTCTTGGAGAATCCAAGTCCGGTAAAATAACTGTCTATCCGTGTGTACCAAGCACGAGGTGCTTGCTTCAACTCGTACAATGCTCTCTTGAGTCGGAAAACATGCGACTCACTGCTGAATATCTCGAAACATTTGGGCTACTCTATGTACACCTCCTCCTCAATGACTCCGTTGAGGAACGCAGTCTTCACATCCATCTGATGGATGTGCCACCCCATCTGCACTGAGAGAGCTAGGATCGTCCGTATGGAAGAGTACCTTGCGACAGGTGCAAAGGTCTCCTCATAATCGATCCCCTCGATATGTGAGAAGCCATGGGAAACAAATCTTGCCTTGTACTTCTCCACACTCCCGTCAGCCGCCTACTTCACTTTTTAGATCCATCACAAACCCACCACTGATTTCCCCTCCGGTCGCGGGACAATCTCCCATGCACTGTTTCTGACAATCGAATCATATTCTTCCACCATGACATCTACCCATGCAGGGTCCTCCACAGCTTCCTCGAAAGAGGATGGCTCTGTCACGACACATTTGCTCACAAGAGCCATGTATCCAGTGTACCGGTCCGGTGACTGTCTCTGTCTACGCTGTGCTGTAGGTGGTCATACAACCTTCTCTGCATCTCGAGCCAGTCGCTCAACTTCTATAGTGAGCTTGCGCCCTCTGATGGTTGGCGCTGCATGAGTGGTCTCTTCCACTCCATGAACTTCCTCTTGTGGCTGATCCACATCTGGAAGCTCCTCCTTAGGAACTAATAGCTCCTCTTCTGCATGCAAGTGTGGCTCCCTCTCAAGCGAACACTGCATGGCTTTCTCCTCCTGAAATTTGATATCCCCTCGCACAACAGTCTTGTGACTGTCTGGAAAATACACACGATAGTTGTGGGGTGTATCAGTGTACCCCACAAATATCCCAACCTCTGCAGTCGGATCCAGATTCTTTCTGGCGTCCTTCGTCACATGCATGTAGACAAGTGAGCCAAAAATCCTCAAATGAGAAATGTCAGGCCTCTTGCCAGAAAACGCCTCCTCTGGTGTACTCATGCCAAGTATCTTGTGAGGACAACGGTTCTGCACATACACTGCAGTATTGCATGCCTCAACCCACAAGTGAAGGCGTAGGCCCTGATCATGCAACATCGCCCGTGCAGCACCCACGATCGTTCTATTCTTCCGCTCAACAACCCTGTTCTGCTGTGGGTTGTGGGGTGCGATGAGCTCTCTCTGAATCCCTTCTGTGCTGCAAAAGTCGTTGAATTCAGCAGAGATGAATTCACCACCATTGTCGCTCCTAAGAGCCTTCACATGCTTCCCCAATTCCTTCTCAACCAGCGCCTTGAATTCATAGAACTTTGAATATGTCTCGCTCTTCTTCTGCATGAAGAAGATCCAGCACTTCCGAGAGAAATCATCAACAAAGATCACATAGTACTTGTGCTTTGCTGTCGAAGCTACTGAGAAAGGACCACACACGTCTGTGTGAACTCTCTCAAGTATCGTCGTGGCGCGACTATCCTTCTCGTGAAAGGTGGATTTCACATATTTTCCCAAGGTACACCCCTTGCACTGATCTGACTGCGCAAGAGTGCCCTTAGGAATCCCGGTAGAAATCTGCTGCAGTATCTTCAAAGCTCCATGGTGAAGGTGGCCCAATCTCCGGTGCCACAACTCGCCATCATCCCGGCTCACCACTTCTCGTGCCTTGCATGCCATTGCTGCGCAGCCATCTACTTGCAATTGATAAAGGTTCTTGACTCGAACCCCTATCTTCCGGGTCTCTCCAGTTGTCTTACTGCGCAGGAAAGCTTTTCCTTCGCTGAAGACCACATCATACCCCTTGTCTTCCAACATCGCCACAGAGATCAGATTCTTCATCAATCCTGGAACATGCAAAACTTCCATCAATACGAAGGGTTTACCAGACTCCCTCTCAAAGGAAATGGTATCGATACTGGTCGCACTGTATCTACCATGATCGCCCATCTCGATGTGCACTCCAAGATATTTTTCCTCCAGATCTGAAAACAGATCCCGATCTCCTGTCATGTGAAATGACGCACCACTGTCCAAGAACCATACTAATCCCATCACACTTGAGACCAAGCACGCGATCAGTGAAAAATCCAGTTCAAACTGGGAGGCCAATGCCTCTCCCGCTGCAGATCCAACAACCTTCTTATTTTTCTTCTTCTGCAGACAATTTGTGGCGTAGTGTCCATGCTGGTGACAGTGAAAAAAATTCACCTTGGACATGTCTTGCTTCTTGCCTTTCGCACCAGGCTGAGAAGCTTTCTTGCTCTTCCCCTTCTTTTCTTTGGCAGCCAAAGCGTAATTTTCTTCATCAGATGCCTTTGATGAAGATCCGTCCCTGGTAGTCCGCCTTATCTCCTCTTGCATGAGATCCGACCAAAGTCGCTCCCATCCCGGCAACTTCTCCCGACCATTGACAGAGTCCTGATAGGAATGCCAACTCTTCTAAAGACCAAGGAGAGCTATTTCCACCAAGTCCTCATCATCGATAGTCACCCCCACACTTCCCAGCTCATCTCTGCTTTGAGTGAACTTCGTGAGGTACTTGGCTATACTGTCGCCTTTCTCCATCTTAATGTTTCTAATTTTATCCTTGAGCGCTAGCTTCCTTTGGTCGCTCTTGCTCTGGAATAGATCTGTCAACTCTTTCCACATCAAATATGGAGAAGCTTTTCCATGCAGGCTGGATACAATGTGATCCTTCACGCCCTCCAACAGAATCCTTCGACATTTCGCCATCTTCTTTTTCCAAGCCTCAACTTCAGCAGGATCAGTAGGCTTTTGGACATCCATATCTACGAAATCCTTCAGCCCGTTATCATATAATACCGCCTCCATCCATTCTTTCCATGCAACATAATTCGAACTGCCTTCAAGGGCATACTCGAGTCGCAAACCGTTGAAAGACATTTCAACTTCGGCACCAAGAAAACAATCTGCTGCAAAATTCGAATTCCAAGCTCAAAACTCAACTGCTTCTGGATCTCTGAGAACAAATTATTTCTAGCACAGAGATCGACTGTAAGGGCATTTACTGGATATATCACCTTTCAGAGAAAGGATGGATCCAGAGGCTACCTGGCGCGTTACAGACTCTGTCTACCGAAATAATTGTAATCACTGTAATAGATCTCGATGATCAATTCTGCTCCGATACCATGTAGAAATTTGCTGAATATGAAGATTTATCCACCGATATTAACCTGTTCACACACTAATTCGAATTCATGCATAACACATAACCTCTTCTACAATTGATCATCAATATGCGGAAATAGAAATAGTCGCATGCGTACATAAACACAATATGTAATGGGGAAAGCTTATAGCTGAAAACCCCCAGCTATTTTGTCTATTATAATAGAAGAACATGTAACAATCTTAGTACAATACTCCTCACAAGTACTCAGTACTGTCTCCAAAAGTTACACACAAACTAGCTCAGTTTTGAACAAGTCACGGGTTCAAAACTCATCCACTATTTGCCTGCCTCTACTGCGCAATCCAAGTTGGTGTAATGAGAGATCCAAGTTCGAATCCCACTGGCTTGATCTGCGGAATCCTCATTGGCAATCTCCTCCAATGCTTGTGCCAATATCATGCACAACTAATGTCACAACTAATAGCAAACTCACCCTTTCATCTACCTCTTCCACTGGTCTTCACTGAACTGTCCATGCACTGTAGTCAACTGATGTGTTATTTAGTTGAATAATGAGTTAATATTTAGTGAATTAAATAATATTTAATTCACCCCACTCATCTCTAGTGTATTAGCCAGTTAAACTAAATACAACTAGTTCAACTAAGTTAACCCGAACATAACTCCATCAACTCCTCAATCAACTCCACCAAAACTCTGCCACATGAGTCTAACTGAAGTCAACCATGCATTAGCTCAACCAAACCCCTAGGAATAGCGTAATTCCTTTGTCAGCTGCATGGGCCACATCCGTAGCTCAAACTGAAGTGCTGCAAGAGGATAAACTGAAGTTTATAGTCCAAATATTATTAAGGGTAAATAATATTTGACTGTTCTATTTTTAGACAGGCACTCTAAAAATAGACTTCGACCTGTATGTCTAAAAATTGAGGTCCATCTATTTTTACCAACTTGACCAATCATCTAAGAATAGCATACTGCAACTCCTAGACCATGCTCCATATGTCTAAAAATAGACTTTGCGCCAAAAATAGCCTGCGGGCCCACTTAGTGAAGGCGACTTAATTTCACTAAGCTCCATCATCTTGTTGCATTTTCAACATATTTCTTCATCGAAATAGGATGGCTTAGTCTCTATAAGCTTAGGCATAAGAGCCTTGTAGCCAGTGTACCTCTCAGGTGACCTCGCTTGCCTACGCAAATTTGAAGGAGCTCCCACATTCTCCCTCGCATCCTACACAAGTATATAAGCTTTCCTGGTTCTTTTTCTACCTTCTTTGGATGGTTTTTCTTGAGTGAATGTCTCCACTCTCTGCTCCTCAATATATTTGTTGCTCCAACACTTCATGAGGCTCCTCCTTTGGAGCTAAAAGCTACTCTTCTGGTGGGATCTGAAGATCCCTCTCAAGAGAGCACCACATCGCGTTCTCCTCATTAAACTTTCCATCCCTTCACACAACTATCATTATGAGGGATGGAAAGTACACATGATAGTTGTGGGGAGTTTCTGTGTAACCCATAAAACTCAGGTATCAGAGCTATTGTTAGTTGAAGGTATTTTCCCCAACATTCAACACCTGAAGATTGAGTATTGTAATTATCTGGTGGAGATTGGAGCATTGCCAGAATCACTAATAATGCTACAGATGCGGTTCTATGGTGTATTGAGAAAAATAGGAGGGCCTTTTGGTTTTGCAAAGCTTCAACAATTGAACATAAGTGGTTATCAACAACTAGAGGAGCTGCCAAGCCTTGAGACATTGACATCTTTGGAGGAGTTGCACTCATGTGAATGCAAACAGCTCAGGAACATATGAGGGTTGGTGCAGCTGACGTAGCTTCAGGTATTAGATGTTTAGGAGTGCTCTGAGATGGAAGGATTGGCGGGTATCGAAAATTTGAGGTTGGCGCTGAAGGAGTTTCATTACTTTGGCTCTCTGAAATTGCAGGCATGTGAAAAATACTAGACCTGCCACGCATAGGCGTAGCACAGGAGAAATCCCCAAATAAATTGCAGGCATGTGGAAAAATACAATAGCTGCCACACATAAGCGTAGCAGAGGAGAAAGCCCCACTACTTGAGGATCCCAATAATTGTGGGTTTTCATCTGATGCTACCAAAGATCACCTTATCAAATTGGAATATGACTGCCTCAAAATCCTCAAAGTCAGGGAAGAAACTTGGAGACTCAAAGGCCGGGCCATATGGTTAAAAGTAGGGGTTGGAAATACTAAATTATTTAAGCAATATGCCAGAGGTAGACGGGCCATCACTACCATTTGGGAACTTGAAAATATGGATGGTACTTCAGCTACATCCTTTGAACAACTGGCCAACTTGGGCACTTCACACTTCAGGAACCTCTTCAAAGCCCCTCACGAAGCCACACTGGCAGAAACCATCAAGGTCGCTGGATACTTCCCTAGGTTTGTGGACCGGGACTCTACAGAGGAAATTTTAAATCCAGTCATGATGGGAGAACTTGAGGCAGTTCTTAAATGGTTCAAGAAGGACAATAGCCCTGGCCCTTATGGATGGTCAGTAGAATTTTACCTAGCTTTCTTTGATCTTCTGGGACAAGAGCTACTGGAGGTGGTGGAAGAAACCAAGAGTATAGGTCGCCTATATGATGCATTTAACTCTACAGGTTGGCCTAACCCTAGCTTTGCTAGATCTATCATGCAATTTTTGCTCAAATAGGTGACTATAAAGACACCTCCACTTACTAACAAAGATAGATACCTTCCTCCACTACAAATTTGTTGTAGAATCTAGAGAAAATTAAAATTTATGTAAATGTTAAAAATTAAAATACCTCTACACCAAGGAAATTAATTGTTTTAATTTCTCTCGCTATTGATGATGTTACTTATGCAAATTACTGATAAATTATAGACTGAAAAGGTGGGGAAGCATGCCAGATTCCAAGATACCTTGGTTATAATATTTGAGAAGGATAAGACATGGATAACTATCCCATAATTTGGTTTTGTTGTAGTATTTTGATCAGAAAGTCTCAAGAGCAATATATATTTGGGTTAATTACCATATAGATTTAGAATATTGAGATTGTAGTAGATTTGAACTAGTTATTGAAAATCAAGAGAAGAGCAGTAGTACAAGAAAGTAGCTTATAAAAGGTTGGTTAAGGAGATCATGACATGGATAAATAATTTTGTGGTGGAAAAGGATTATGTGCTTTTTAGTTCTCCAACCATGGAAGTGCAAGCATGAATGCTTGGAGGTGACCTAGAATGTATTGACTGATATTGAATAACTAAGGGAATAACGTGCAATGGAGGAAGCACATGCATTAAAGAGGGCAAAATAGGATTTTAATCAAAATGCAATAATTAAGAAATGGTGGATGAATAGGATGAAGGGGATTCATCACAATACCATGGTAATGAAAATGAGTATTAGTGAGGATGAAAACATAGAGGCACAAGTAAAAGAGTTCAAAAGGTTTCAAAGTTGTCAAGAGAATACCAAACATTTTTTCAAATACGGGGATTTGATAATTGGAGAGAGCTTGGAGAGAAGAATATGCGGGAAGAATATGTCTAGAACTTTGGAAGAGAAAAAATAAGTGATGCCACAAGGAGGTGAGCACGTTCAACTATATGGATCATGATTGTATAAAAGGGAGCCTCAGTTTGTAAGGTATTTATTAGCCTATGGAGAGATATATCATCACAAAGAAAGAAGAGGAAGAAACACTTAGTAATGTGTTCTAATTGTTTGAGCTAGAGGAAGGTCAAGTAGTAGACATGATATAGCCTAAGAAAAGTGGATCCAATCCAAACTAACCACCCTATGAATTTTAAAAGCCTAGAGGTAATCCCAAATTTTTATTCTATTTTTGAATTGAAGCAACCTTTTCTTAGTAGTTTGGGATATAGTAGTAGTGAAAAAAAATGAAGGTTGGAATAGAAGTAGAAGTGGCATATGTTATGTTTGAATTTTAGCTCAAGTTGGGGGTAGGCTTAATTATACAAACATGTCCATAAGGTTTTATCTTGGTGAAAAATCCAACCAAAAATATGGTTATAGTAGTTCCAGGAACTTTATAAAGGGTAATGGTGATGAAAAACCACATTGGTTCTTATGTGGATTCATCTGGAGGGTGAAAAGAATTGCAATGCTAGTTTTTAAGATGATAAAGTTCCTAACCACATTGTGGGAGAAGCTTCTCTAATGGTGCATGAAGTTCATATAGATTTATCCCTAGGGTGTACCTAAGGCCTTGTACAAGTTAAAGGTGGTATTTATAACTAAGTTCTAGAGGTTAAACACTAAACAACAAAAAATCACTAAGTTGAAGGAGATTAAGAAAATGGTTGGAGAAAGTTCTCAGGAGTATGGTGAAAAATTACAAAACTTAATCAACAAACTCTCCTATACTATCCATGAAACTCAACACAAAGAATGATCCATAAGTTTGTTTCTCTTTAATAATGTACCATTAGAGCAATAGCTGTGGGTGACATAGAGGGATGCCTTATCTTAGGCCATGAGGATAGAATCTTGTAGGGTGAACATCCATTTTACTAAAAATTGTCATGCTTGGTAGGAACTAAGAGAGAGTTATGTAAGGATTTCCTTCTAGGTAACCTTATTAATGAACCTTATTTTATATATTAATTGCATAATGAACATATTTTTTTATTTGAAAGAGAGAAAATTTCATAGATTCTAATGAATCCTTATACATTACGTGCATTCTAATGAGTTAAAAAAAACTAATGGCATTAGGAGAGTGATGATATTGTGTTTTTGGCAGAGATAATTTATCTCTTCCTCCAATAACAAGATTCTTATTGTATATTGCAGCAAAAATGGAAATCCCCAATGGAGATCATTGCCTTCACAACTACACCATTTATATTGGTGTCTTGGGTATAAAATTGGACTATTTTCTGCTAGAGCTACTAGATTTCATTTCATTGAGCTACAGTGATAGGTGAGAGCTATGCATATCTCACTAAAGGTGTATCAAGAGGCTATTAGTTGTCAAATATTGGAGATGCTCCATGATTAGAACAAACCAGGTGAAAACTAAGAAAATTCCAATGGATTTAATAAATTACAAGTAAAGCTTGTGCTAGGTGGAAGATCCATTTACAATTACAAGCATACATAACTTAACTAGTTGATTGAGAGGCAACGAGTAAAATTCTCAGCCTGATATGTCAAACATGTATGGATTTAGTATGAAGTGATCATTTGCCATGGTTTAGGTTGTGAAAAGTGAACTAGAAATTGAATCATTAATGTCCAAGTCCTAGATGGCTAGTTTGTAGAAAGAAAATCTAGTAAGAAAAGAGGAGGGTAAATTCATCTATCTGTTACTATGACAACCTCTTTAAGAGAGTCCCAAAAATCTCTTTCTTTAATTTACCATATCCAGACTAGTGAAATTTGGCTTTATTAATGAGAGAGCCATTAGGTTTCAAATTTCCATACTTATATTTAAGACAATCACCACCTTCCCCACCCCGACCCCCCACCCAGTTCCAGGAAACACTTAGATGATTACATCCTTTTTTCAGTCCCACCAGCTAAAAGGGACACCAGCATGACAACGATCAGTAGCACCACTCCAGTAGATCCAAGACCCATGAGATCCCAAGTGGGAGGGGTCTCCTACGACCCCCCCTCATACATTTTATTCATCAATATGTTCGCTACATTTCGCATTCTAATAGTCAAGTTCTAGATTGCGATATCAAAAGAATATTATCACTTATCGAACACGTTTTCCTAAATTTACTAAATGATAAGCCATGGATTTTTAATTCTACATTGCAAATAGGTTCCCTAATATATCCATCTCCATGGGTTATTGGAAGCGACTTTAATATTATCAAGTTACTTGATGAGAAGAAGGGTGATATTTGAAGATTATATGCAGATGCAGAACAATTTCAAGAAACAATTTCTTCCTTCTAGCCTAGTGGAGGTTGACAATAGTATCTTTACCTGGAATAATCAATGAGGGAGTCAACAACAAGTGGCCTTGTGTATGGACATTTTATTAATATCAGAACACAATAACACTCTTGCAAAGTCTTTTGCCAAACCAACCAAGCAACCTTTTCTTCATTTACTTCTATTCATTATATAGGTAGAATAACATAGTGTAATAGGCAGTTGCATACAAAATATGTTCGATCCATGGAGAGGATCAACACCAACTAGAAAAGTAGAAACATCATAACTAGAAAATAGAAACATTATAGTTGTTTACACTTTTTTCAAAAATAACAAATGAAATCCTAAAATACTTAACTTCACCCTAAAGAAATAAGATATTTGAAACCATGTTTATATTCGAATCTCATTCATCTTGAGTAAATAAAATAGAAACAACATAAAATCATAAAAAAGTTGTCAATGAACTAACGGCTCTGTGCAGTGACTGAGTAGCACAAAGTAATTTTTCCTTTATGTTTGACACATGTTCGACGAAATTTGGGATGAGATGGAATCCAGGTGTAAATCAAGCTGACCTCTCAAATCTTTGAAAGCTCCAAAACATGAGTGAGACTCAGTAGGCAAGGGTTGCGCAACACCTGCGTAACACACTTTGTTTTGGGTATATCTCCCAAACCATAACATATTTTTCAAAACCAAAGGAGGTTATTTTATATGATAGTGTTGGGAAGAAATACCTCTCTCCGTTTCTCCAATTCCTTCATCGTCTTCTCACAAAATGCTTTGCAAAACCATGGCTCAAAACAAGAAATTTACAAACTATAAAAAATGAGCTTTAAAGATGCATTCATAATGCCTGATCTGTGACACCTGTATGAAACCTGGAATATATTTTTGTAATTTGGCTCGTATTTAAGAAAAACCTCTCTCAGTTTTCCATAATTGGCATTTATGTGGTCGGAATTGTCGTTTCAAAAGGGTGTAAAAAATAGAGTATGCGCAATGCTATAAAGCAAGCAAATCTAAGTAGCATTGTGATGCTTTGACCTGATGTTTTGGAGCACTCCACCTAACTTGGCATGTGAATCACAGCATAGGTAATGATTAAGTATAAGGGGTATGATATCCCTTTGGTATGGGAGTTTTATATATGAGAATGGGGTACTATGCATGAGGGTTATATGATATGAGTATGGGAAATGGTAATGTGAAAAAAGGGAATGGTTTAGAATGAAAGGGGGAAATAAAATGAATGTAATATGATGATAGGTTAATGGTATATGGGAAGGGTGTAGGATGTAAATTTATATGAAGGGGGATGAATGGAAGGTAAATGGGTAAATAGGGAAATATGAGGTGAAATGGATAAGCATAGGGTAAACAAGAATGAGGGATAAAATTGTAGGATGTTTCAAATGACCATACATTGTAACCATTATAACTCTAACTACAAATGAGCTTAATTTAGACAATTCTGATAGACAAATGACTAAACACCTTTTGACTTGACATGACAAAAACATGTGCGACCATGACTCCCATTAACTTGACACTCTTTCAGAATTTGAATGAACCCTTCATGTAGGAAACTCAAAGATGTCAAACAACGATCTAGAGGCTATGGAAGCAGCAGTATTCATAGGCTCAACTACTCAAAACTGAAAATTAAAGGATAAGGAAAAACATTTTACAATAAAACTTATGACCCTAACACACGACCCAAGTGGTAAACCAAAGATTTTAGCTTGAAACCAATTCTTTGGTGGCAATTCCAGTTATGGATCAAATCCCACATGTCAGTGATTTAAAGAGAGGAAACCACAACCATGAACCCAATATGATCCCAAAATCTTCACAACATTTCCATCATTAATAAAGTGGAAGCATAACCATTGATTGTATAAAATGTTGAAAATAGGAGGGTACTTAAGAATAGGGTACCAATGTTCTTTAACCCAGGACGCCATCTGAGAGCCAACCATTTTTAAATAAAACCACTTGCCCACCAAATCTCGTTGTTGTAATCCTACCACCCGGACCCAAAAAACATCGTAATTAAAAACAAGTTATTGATAATCCAAATCAACCTTAATTAACTTCCTTATTTTTCCATGAATGATGGAAAAACAATTTCCATTGATTACGACATTGGGTTCAATAACCAGTGGGGATACCCAAACATTCGAATCCACGTGTATAGTTTCATGTACAAAAGATGTCCCAAAGGGATATACTCCCGACTTGGGGCAACCACGACTCTCTGCCTCAATAGTCGCATGTACCAACACATTGAGTAATGGCACATCACCACCCCAGTTTCCTTCAATATCAAGTGAAATCCTACCGATAGATGTAAATGCCAGTTGTACAATGGACACCATTGACACTCTACAATCCCGCCTATATGTGCACCAAAGTAGAGAGCATTACTTAAAAACACCTTATGTAGTAGTGTCTGAAAACACCTTGATAAAATATGTAGACAAGGTAAATTAATGTCACTTATCAATTATTGACACCACTCGATGTAGGTTGTCACCAAATCGATCCACTAGGAAACCCCTTCAAATAAAATAGACTGGCCAATCATCATCGATCAATTTCCTTCATAAAATCTAATCAATCACACATTTGACAAATATCTTCAATGATGGCGCAAACTATTAATGGAATGTCCCTCATATAATCTATGACTGACTTGGAAAATAAATACCCCCCTAGACCACTTAATGACCCCAAGAGACTCCTTCGTGATCGAATTTAAAATTGAAATATGTTACCAACTCCACCAATCAAAATTAATGCACTTATGTAGCAGTAAATATCCTCAAAAATCCTCCTATCGACCAATCCCAACCCAGAGCGGAGCAGGAAGTTCCATAGGAGCAAAGGTTCAGAATAAATACCATGTAAAACAACCAGCCAGTATGTCTCAGATAGACCATATAAAAGAACAACACGTAGCAGCTAAGATCCTCGAAAATCCCTTGATTAACCATTCCTAAACCAGGGAAGGAGCATGAAGATCCAAAGGAGAAAAGGTTCAGAAGAAAGGCAATGTAAACAACCATCTAGTGTGTCTCAAATAGACCACATAGTATATCAACAACTAGAGTGGAAAATAAATTATTATTAGTGTACCTTGAAACAAAAGAACCAGTAGAGATCCTTGATATCATTTAGAATCAGGATAAAAACTGAATCTAGCTCGGATAACTATGCATATACGCATTGCACAAAACAACACCAGTAATTGCACCAGTAAATGCTACATTTAATCCATCTACATCCACACTTACAACCAAAATTACCTCCCTTGTGAATTTTGTGACTAATGCTTCCACAATCCTATCTTTTATCCTCGACGTCGGCTTCTCGCAAAATTTGTCGTAGAGATTGCATATTGTCTACCAGCAAATATTTTGTAATTTGTCTCCACCATCCTTTAAGTGAATCTAATCCATGTTGTCAATGACCGTCAAAATTTTCAGCACACCATGTATTGATAGTAGTAACCAACAAATAGAAGTAACGTTCAAAATAAATGAAACAGTCAAAAAACACAAATTAAAACACTATCGATGGAGACCCCAAAAAGTACTCCAACTATGTTATTGCCTATCCTTGTTCGGTGAAAGTGCGTATGTCACTCCTCTCACCAAGCACCTCTGTTGTCGGCCTCCGTTGCCCTAAATCCCATCAGTTTTTTTCAGCCTCCATTACTCTGCTTCCTGAAGAACCCATCAACGACATAAAGGAAAATCCCTAATCCTTTACTTTTTCCTTTTTTACTAGCACCTCGTATCAAAAATTTCAAGAAAAAATATTTATTTTATCTTAAAAGCCCCCTCTGTGTAGTAGTGTCGAATGAAAGGACATACAAGTTGTCTCTAATCATATAAATAGAGATCGAAGGGACATAAGAGTTGGGATTGATGTCTGAGAAATCTTGCTAGGAAAAGTTGTCGCATTCTTTAGAGTCAGCTACCCCACCAAAACGAAGAGCCCAAAAAATCGGTTTCTTTATATAAGATAACATGAATGATAAGTGAAATAGCAACCTCAGTAAGGGTGAGACAGTAGTAGCCTACACGTTGCCAGACTTAGGGCTATTAGAGTCAATTTTTCAAGTCATGTTAGATAATATTGTCTTCAATTGATATGGCTTTGTCTTAATTGTTGATTGTCTTAAATTAATTTCATCTTAATTGCCATTTTCTTAAGCGGCCATTGTCTTAATATATTGTTTTTGTCTTAAAATATTTTTGTCTCAAAGTGTTTTTGTCTTAAATATAAAGTTTTGTCTTAAAACACTTTTTGTCTTAAACTCTTTCTGTCTTAAATTTAATATTTAAGACAATTCAAATGATATTAAATTTTAATTTAAAATTACTAAAATAAAAAGTAACTTTTTAAGACAAAATATTTCTATTGTCTTAAAAAAATGTCTTAAAATTGCCTTCATGTAGTAGTGTATCATGGAAATCTTGTGGTGTTTTAACTACATATGGGCAGCCTGCTAATATCACAATTGATAATTAACTTCCCTTTAACCTTTGTCTCAACTGGGTCTTCACTGGAACTGACATGCATGCGGTTATTAATAGTAATCATCAGTTGCATGGCAGACCATTGATTGTGAATTAAATCAGATTTAATTCACTTGATCTCTCACTAGTGCAACGAAAAGTTACAACTAGTTTAATTGACTCTAACTCACCTAACTGAGTTAACTAATTACTCATGCATTAAACACATGCACCTAACTGCAACTTGAACTCTAAAACACATAGAATCAGTTCAACTGACTCTAACTCACCTAACTGAGTTAACTAATTACTCATGCATTAAATACATGCACTTAACTGCAACTTGAACTATAAAACACATAGAATCACTCTGCATACCTCACCAACTATCCTCAACTCAAATTTAATGAGCTAACTGAGTCTATCACACTCAGTTAACTTTTACAAGTGGGCGGAAACATGAAGCTGGGTTACACTTTTGTGAGAATCGGGGGCCGAAATTTGTTTTCGGCAATAGTTTGGCCGAACATTTTCTAGAGTTTGGCCGAAATCTGTAATAGTTTGGCCGAACTTTCTTATAAAGTTCAGCCGAACTCGTGATTCCATTTAGATTGATGGCACACTAACGGCGCGGGAAAACAGAATTTTTGCCGGAGATTGGAAAACCGCCAACAAAATTTCAGCCGAACTATGAGTTCGGCTGAAGTTTTACTTTTAAAATAGTTCGGTCGAACTAATTCCTATAAAATAATTGCCCGCGAAGCTATTCTGTTTACCGGTTTCAATATTACCCGCTGTTGTTTGTGCGTTTTCGTTGTTGCTGCCTGCTCGTCCCCGCTGCCGTTCGCGCGTTTTCGTTGTTGCTGCTTGCTTTCATCGGGTATGAGTACTTGTCTAAGTTTTCGCTGTTGCTGCCTACTTTCATCGGGTATGAGTACTTGTCTTATGAGTACAAATAATCATTATCTATTGCAAAACGATTTAATTTTTTTCGCCTAAGAAATTGCCAGAGTACACTTCAGTCATTCTTGTAATTCATGTTCATAAAATTATTAACATACTTGTTATTCCCTTTTTACTTAGAAGTCAAATGTATTTTTTTTTTAAATAACATAAAGAAAAGGTTAATACAACATTCAGAGCCCATAGGAACCAGATTTCCAGTAGGTCAGTCAAGGGCATCCAATAGTCCATCATTGCCAATCATAGCCAGTAGTCGTAGCCGACAATCGATCATAGCTAGTGGGGTCGCCGAGAGCCTATGGTCAGAGCCAGCTGGTAAGAAAATAGACAGGGGTTGCCAATAGCTAGTAAAGCTACGTGTTACATCATCCCTTTCAACCCACTATTATAGAAAAAATACAAACAATATTTCTCATGGATGGGTGTCAACTATAGCTAACAGAAAAAAGAAAAAAGAAAAAAAAACCCACCATAAATTCTTATGATATCTCACAAAAACACTGTGAATGGTGCAATAATAGACAATTAGTGACAAACAACTCACATATGTCCCTTTTACAACACCATATATAGCCAAAAGAAATGGAAATAACCTAGGGAAATAAGCCCAAAACCACCATAGACATGCACAATACACATAGGTGTAGCACCCACTAAAAAAGCGGGCCATATCCATCATATAAAAAAATGAAGAGACTCCAGGCGAAAGGTTTTGTTCCTATCATTTAAGAACAGTGGGTTCTTGGATGCTGTGTCTTTTTGTTTTCAGTTTTAAACATGCGATGTATTTATGACAGTTTAAAACTCCGTTCCTCTCTTTATAGTTTGAGATGCTTCGTAGATCTTCTTTTGCCACTGTTTAGTTTCATCATAGGAGTGGGAAACAACTATTCTATGTTTGAATGCTTTGTGTTTGGACTGTTATTTCAATAGTTGGTTTTAGTCTGTTTTTGTGGCGAAAAGCTCATAGCTATGTTGGGATTGGAGGGTCATGAAATTAGTGTTGTGTACCACCATAGACATGCACAATACACATAGGTGTAGCGCCCACTAACAAAGCGGGCCATATCCATCATATAAAAAAAAGCAGAGACTCTAGGCGAAAGGTTATGTTCCTATCATTTAAGAACAGTGGGTTCTAGGATGCTGTGTCTTTTTGTTTTCAATTTTAAACATGCGATGTATTTATGAAAGTTTAGAACTCTGTTCGTCTCTTTATAGTTTGAGATGCTTCGTAGATCTTCTTTTGCCACTGTTTAGTTTCATCAGAGGAGTGGGAAACAACTATTCTATGTTTGAATGCTGTGTGTTTGGACTGTTATTTCAATAGTTGGTTTTAGTCTGTTTTTGTGGCGACAAGCTCATAGCTATGTTGGGATTGGAGGGTCATGAAATTAGTGCTGTGTATTGTTCTTGATGTTTTGGTCCTGGTACTTAATATAAACCAGGGTATTTTTCTTACTGAAAAAAAAAATCAATCACATAAAAAATATAGATGTGACCAACCTATGCCTCCATATTTTTTAGACCAAAAGGATGACAAGTACCCTGCATAAAACAAAACTAGAATTTCCAGGAAATCACCAAACTACAACACCTACCATACATGCTCATTGGTCATTTTTCTTAGATTGGCACTGTATACTGCTGGTGGATATGTATTTGCTTCTCTCGCTGCACAGCTGAGAGTATGTATTTAGCATATAAACTGATTAATACATCAGCGTTTTTTTTTCTGTCTGAAAAAAAAAGCAATGGCGGGACACAGGTTGAATTTTGTAAAGCGTATGCAAAAGTTATAAAATTTATTCCTGTACCCAATAGATTCAGTATATGCTTTCTGGATCCTCCTTTCAAAAAATTGATCAACTGTTACATTAATTGCTGTGATAAATTGTTGTTGTTTGCTGTGTTAAATTGTATTAGTTAGTTTACCTTCATTTTCACAATCTTCAACTTGGTATCTGCAATTTTTTTTCTCCAACCTTTATAGACTCTCAGATTTTCGCCACATAGAAAACAAAGACAAAATGAAATAATACAACCCAAAAAATACCATTTCAAAACAAAGAAAATCTATTATCCCTGCCCCTGAAGAGCCCAAAAAGTGACAGTAGAAGGATCTACGGAACAGTTCATACAAAAAGGGACAGCAAAGTTTTTACTGTCAAAGTAACAACACATATTAAACCTGAAATCTGAAAACACAGCCTCCCTGAACCCCACTGTACTTAATGATGGGGATTGAACCTTTAGCCTGAAGACCCTGCATGTTATATAGCTGGTAATTAATCTTTCCAAAAACAGCCTTCAGCCCCTGCTTTGACAATTCATCTGCAACAGTATTCTTTTCATGATATATATGTTGATAAGTAATACCTGCAAAAACAGTTTTTAAATTCTCAATTCTGCAAAGCCAATGTGAAACCTCCTTATTTCAACCTCCTTATTTGCACATTCATATTCAACAATTTTTTATGAACAAATGGCACTAATTGTGTCATGAATAATTCCATCAAATTTAATGTATGCATTGTATGTTTTGAAGACTCCAATGTAATGGATGCATTGTATGTATTTTTTGCTTGTATATTTTTATGTTGTTTGTCATAGTAATGTCATATAGTGTATGAAGTTTTAAATTGTTTTTAAATTATTTTTATTATGTGTTGTATGTGATTTTGATTGAAAATGTTTCTTTGTTATTTATTAATTAAAAAAAATTATTAGAAAAATTATTGCTTTAAGCCTTAGAATTTACAATCCAAATTAGAAAATGTATTTTTATCTAAACTATTTATGAAAAGTTTAATATTGTTTGATCTTCTCTACCATGTCCTTTTTACATATATCTAGAATAATATTATTTGTAGTTTTCGGTTTTTTGTAACATTTTACTACCATAATCAAAATCTATAGAAATAATAATCTAACATTATAATATCTTGAAATGGAGCTAGCCAACTCAAATATAGTATTGCAAATCCCTGGCTAAGTTATATGAGGAGGCTATGTATTACATATGGTCTTGAATGAGCATTTGGACTCTTTAGATATATATCTAAAGAGTCCAAATGCTCATTCAAGACCATATGTCATACATAGCCTCCTCATCTAATATATAAAACTTTAGTCCATGTGCTTAACCTTAACATTGACACAAATGGAATTTACAATTTTACTCGCTGCTTTATGATAGAAAAATATGTGGATGAATATTGCCCACATATCCAAAGTCAAAAGGGATAGATTAAAAAGGGATGCACTCCGGTCATCTATAAAAGATGAATTAAAGAAGCATGACATATTAGTAATGCAAATTAGATATGCGTACCAATTATGTCCTTTAGTTTAATAAATAGATAATAATTTGCAAATGCCATATCTAAGCTATATTTCATCTAAGTAGCTTTCAATTTAAACTTATATCTAATGTTAAATTATATAAAAGAATAACAGTATTCCAAACTTCAAAAAAATATTTTATAACTTTAGTATAAAATGTGAAATATAATTTTCCTGTGTGGAAAAACATAGTTATCGAGAGTTCAAAACTCATGCATTTGAATAGAAAGTGGGTATACAAATGAGCAAGTAGATTTTTTCTAGAAATGAGGAAGTGAAGGTTGATAGAGAGCCACACAAAATTGCAAATTCATACGTTAACAAAATTGTTAGATCCTTTTAAAGAAAACGTGTCATATAATCAACTTTCATCGAAATATATGATAAACTCAACCCAATTTTATGAAAAATAGTATACCATTTTTTACATTTCACATAATACAAATAGATAAATATTACTGAAGTATTTTTATAAAGATTTAACTACCCATAGAGAGATGGCCAAGTGATTGATACAGGGCATCATCACAATAAAAAACCAAGTACAAATTGTAGTAATCCTAGAATCATGCTTTACATAAGGTAATTTATTGGGGAACTCATGACTTGTACTATAGATAAAAAACATTTACCCTTACCAAAAAATATATGATAAAAATCGACAAACTACATAATTTTAAGCTTAAGGGGATATAATCCTTCTTGCCTTCCATATAGATAATGAAAATGATTGTTCCAAGTCTCATGTTGCTTGTCATGTTACTTTATAAACCTTGATTGGAAAGAAAAATAGGAGGGTAGAAATGTAAGAAATATAAAACATAATGAAACACAACATAAGAAATAGAGAACATAATGAAACACACACATACATATCTCTAGACAATCAACACAATTATTTTCCTAGGAAATCCTTATGGGAGACAAGCAACCCTAAAAAGTAATGATGCTCTAGACTCGTTTTCCCTAGGAAATCCTTATGGGAGAAAAACAACACTAAAATGTAAACATGCTCTACTCTCTCTTTTTTGGTATGGAAAATATGTTTAAGGTAATCTCTCTAGAGTTAGCTAAGACTTTTGGAGTGTAAGGTTGCTATAAAAACTTAACTTCATACATTTTTCTCTCTAACTTCACAGTCCTAGTTGTATTTTCAACTATGGAACAAAATACAATAACACAAAATGGAACTCTTATTCCTCCTAGTGGCGAAGTATTTAACATAGCGTGATAGCCAACTAGGTGTAAGATTTGATTCCGTCAACCATTAACGAGGTTTGTGATTTTAGACCTTTTAGAGTCTTGTTAAAATTCCACATGTAGCTAGCTTGCTATGCATGAGTAATGGGGCTAAAATGTCATTCTCTCATACCATGGTGGTCAACATGATATAGGTCAACTTACTAAAGGCATAAATTTTGAATGAACTTCATTTGATGTTTTTCTTGCACCATTGGATATATGTCTTTAAGTGTAGAATAATGATCAAGATTTCGGCACAAGGAATAATCGTTTGACCCCCAAAAATGTCAAATTTAAAACCTCAAAATGACTCCAAAAGGTTTTGGATCCCAATTCTCCACCCACCATTAAAATGACCCTACAAGTTGATTCTTTCAGTTTTTTCACTCTATAAGCGTCAAAATATATGAAAAATAATATAATTATCCAATCTAGATCATTATTTAATAATTTTTTAAAATTATGAGTAAGATATGCATCATGGAATTTAAATAAATAGCGTTAATTCATTGAACACCCTTGTACATTCCTTGTTGATACTTTGAAAGTAATATGTTTTGAAAAATAATTTGTTTATGGATTCTATTTTCCACATTCTCTCAACCATATTAAAAACCCTCTTGTAATATTTGAAACCTAAGGTCTTTCCCATACCAAAGTATGTTCTTTTAAAACATGTTTTCTTGGTGATATGGGTGATTTAGAAATGATTGGGAGAGCGAAATTCCTCATTTAATATGTACAATATGTTTGGTTCATGCCACTAATCCAAGAATTTTAAATTCAACTGAATTTTAATATAACCAACTAAATCCTGCAAAAAAAGAATAAAACAATTTATGTTAGGGTTGTGGATTCAGGCATTGAAACAACACACCATGATATCTCAAATTTAAAAATAATGGTTTGAGTCCTAGGTAGCTTAGAATCCTATTTTTTTTTTAAATAAGGATGCACTCCCATTTGATTCTCATGATTAGGTTGTAATCATGAGGCTCTCGCTCAAGAGTGGACCTTCCCAAAATCTTGTGACGTCTTGTCACAAACAAAACCATAAAACTGAAAAACACATCATGCAAGAAACATAGCTCGCTGACATATCGTTTTTCTCCTTCAAAGAAAAAAAATTCACATCATGTGAATATCTCCATGTACTCTTACATATTGGTGTACAAAACCATCAACCAAACACAAGTCAACAAAATGTGCCTCTTCAAACAACTGACTCTAAAGTCAAATAGCTCATGTACACATTTCCATATTTGTTGCATTTAAGTGTGTCAACATAACTCTACTGTCAACATAATTCACGGTTTTCGCCTTCTTGAGGAGGTGAATTTGATGAGGTAGTGGCTCTCCTCTGAATACTAGCAATGAATTCAATGACTAGATAGAGCTTTCAACATCCTCTTCTTTTACATTCTCTTTAGCTACATGTTTATTAACATCTTCTTGCAAAGTGGGTGTCAAACTTTTCCATTCATCATGAACAAAAACTTCACAAGCTTGAGGTATTGAACACGAAATAAAATTCCTTCTTGGAACAGCTTCATGTGCCTCCTTGGCTTTGGAGCATTCTCCATCATGTCACATAACTACACCCAAATAATTAGGCTCTTCCCCTCTTTACCAACATTTTGGCTCAACTATGCCTTGTACTTAACCATGCGTTGTACCTCAACCTAAATTAGTTGTCTTCCTATATTCTTTATCAACCTCTTCTAGTGATTCTTGAAAGGTGGATACTTAAATCCTTCCTAAAAATTTGAGCTCTAAAATGAGAAGACATACAAGGTCATTTAAAGTCATTCTTCTATCCAATTATAAAAACCAAGTGAATATTTCTAAATATTGATTTATGTCCCATAAACTATACAATATATGTGGAGTTGCCTCGCCCTAAGCGATATGTTTAACAAACATAACAATAGAGAAACAATTACTGACGTCACCAAAATATGTAGCCTCTTCAAGGTATCATATCCTCTCATCAAGGTCAAGAATCAATTCACCAAAAATGTCCTATGGAAATGATGGTTTAAGAAACAAAACTAGAAAAAAACCTTCGGTGAGAACAACAAAATCTAAAACCTCTTCAAGGTCTTCAATCTTCTCGTAAAGTTAAATTGTGTCTTGATGAAGTCCAACAACAAAGAAACATTCAGTGACAACACCAAAATCTACAACTTCTTCAACGTCTTCTAAACCATCTCAAAGTCAATATTGTGTGCATCAAATTCCTCAAGAAAATCATCAATGGAGTCATCAAAACTACTATTTCAAACTTCAATGCCAAAAATAAGTCGAAGAATTCAATTTTCTTCCTTCCATAAAACCTTTCTTCTCTAAGAAAGCTAGCATGATGTCGACAGAAATCCAAATAATCTTGATGAGGAAATTCCCATCAAAGTTAAAACAAATCCTTTTCATCCATATTTAATGCCTACTTTTTCAAGTGGAACACCTCCAAATTTAAGGACCACAATGACATAAAATATGTAACTTTACCTAATAGGTAGACCTAGAACCCCCAACTTTGCGTGACATGTACAATTGAAGATCTTATATGGTAAGTAGTGTGAGAAGAGAGTCATGGTCACTGAGTTGAGCAAGAGAAATAGTTTGGTATGACAACCTTACTTGTGATAGGTCCAGCTAGTAGACTACCAAATTACATGGTAATGGCATTCAAAATGTGGAAATTCCCATTTCACTTGGAAATAAGATGGTAGAGAAAGGTATAGATGAAAGGAGATATCCATCTATGGTAAAGAAATCAAATAGTTCTATCAATTCCACCTAGCAACTCTAAGAGACATTGAATTAAATTTCATCTCAAGATAGGGCTTTGGGAGGACACTCTCAAATCCAACCTTCGTTATGGCTTTGAAACACATGGTAAGTGTCAAGACTTAGCAACCTTATTTGCATATTTTTTTCTAGCATGGACCTTAATTTGTCATAGCCTTCTTTTGCCTAAAATGAATGAAAATTTCCTTGCAATTTGGATTGCAACATTCATAATTCATGCTCATGGAACATGATTGTGTTGCAATTGTGATAACATTTGCTGTATGAAAAATCTAATAAAAAATGAACGAAAATGACATTTTTTCTCTGTTATTTTTTGAATATTTAAGGAAAATTACATCAAGTGGCTTCCAGCCTCATATGACCATCATGTCAAACTCATCTCAGGATATTGTCCAAGTAAGAGCCACTTAATCAAGCAATCTAGTATACATGACTCTCCAATTTCAATTAGCATCAATGAAAGTTCTAAGTATGGTGCAAACATTGCTCCAGATCCTCAATGGGGCATGTTTGATGACACACTTGGGGAGTGCGAGAGGGAGATGGTAGGAGAAAAAATTCAAGGAATCCACGGGAAATTGAAAAATATATAACTAATAAGGTGGAAGACATTTTTAACCTAAGAGAGAAACCTGTTAGGAAATGGGTGAAGTTGGTATTACACACACAATTGGACAACCTCGAGGAGAAAACATTTCTCCCACTTTATTTGTTGGCATAACCTAGTAAGTGTTATTCACTAGCATGTATTTTGTAAAGGCCTTGACCTAGTTCCCATTCAACTCCATCTTCCAGGTTGTAGAGGGTTCCAAGCCTAATTTCATGAAAAGTAAGTTGGGGATGATCACATTGACCTGCTTGATGACGTGTCTATGAAGATTAACTACCTTGAACTATTTTTTTTTGCGTAGGGAAAGAGACACATTCCCATGTCTGAGCATGAAAATGTTCTTTGATATTGTTAATGCCTCTAGTGTTTATTTCTACAAGTTTTATAGGCAGAGTCTATAAAGGGCCAGGTAGCCTCTAGATCTCATCTTTTATGAAAGGTGACATATCTAGTAAATGTCCCTACAGTCAATCTCTGGAATGGATCTAAATAGAAGTTCTTCATTTTAATATCCATAAAACACAAAAACTTTAATATAAACTATGTACATGTGTCATTTCTCCCACAAAATAAAGTTTATAAGTGGTAAATTTTATACCAAGTGTGCTCCCACCATGTAAAGCGCAATTTGGTGAACTTATCATTTTTATAATTTATTTTTCGATTAAATTTAGTTTCACACATGATCAATTATTGCTTTGAAAGTTGTGTTCTACATAATTTGTGTACACTAAATTACATTGATTTTCTGAAATTTATTTTGTGTAAATTTCCACCAATAGATATATATATCATGGAGGATGAACGACGAAGATCAACCGAATCCCATATGGGGGATCAAGGATCGGGGGATGTTCATGGTATTTAAATATAATATTAAATATCCATACATGTGTATACATATGGAATTGATTTTTTATTAATTTTGTGAGTTAAATTAGTTTTTAATAAGTTTTATTTTTTAATTTTTAGGAGGTAAGAGGGGAAGGGTTTCAACTCCATCCATGGAGCGTGGCCAAGGTTCAACTGGTCGAGGTATGAGTGGTAGCAGGTTGCGGGAAGGGGGTGATATTTATTCCCCCGAAGGCCAACCAACCGCTGTTGGTTCTCAACAAGGTCATTGTGGGTCTGGTTCTCAGCAGCATCATTCTGGGGCTGGTTCTCAGCAGGGTCATGTTGTAGAAGGGTGAAAATGTGAAGTTGGGAAACACTTTTTGCCCTTTTTTGACGTTGAAAATTGTAATTTTCTATTATTTTCAACTTCAACTCCAGTAAACTCGTATTTTTATTGCAAATTATGCTTTGAGATAAAAACAAGAATTGTAGAGAATTGCCTTACCTCCATACCCATATTTTTTTTAAAAAAAAATATTGACATATAGAGGGGTAAATTTCTTGTTTACTAACTGCATATACTTGAAATTTTGCAAACATAAATAGTCACTTTATTATCCTTTACTCTTTTTAGGGAAAGTTATTCATTTTTTGGAAAAAAACCATAGCATCATAATCTGCATATATTGCACTAGTGCACAGACTTGTTTTCGGTAATTTTCGGATTAAATCACTATTTTTTATTATTTTTTGAAATGGACGAAGACAAAAAAAACAATGATGTTTCAGTACATTTTATCATCCTTTGACTTTCTTTTCAATGTAATCGTCAATAAGAAAAATGAGAGTACCCTTTTGAAGTAGACAGGGAGAGGAAGTGTAGTATGATTTTTTTGAATTTTTTGGTGTCCCCATTTGAAAGTTATTGAATTTTCATTCATTGCAATTTTTCGAACAATGAAATTCCACAGTGACACAGTTTAGTAAAAAATTAATAAAAAATTGAATTTTTTAATGAAACTCCACGAATCTCATATCATTAGAAACTAGATTCAAAGATGAATCTAATGGTACTTTGTCCGACATATAAAATTTTGTTTTTGTAGGTGTTCTACCCCTCCAAAGTTGCAGGTTCCTGAAAACTGCATAATTTTCTGTGTTTTTCGTTGACCAGAAACTCTCGACCGAGATAATCTCTCGGACGAGAAATTTATAAAACTCTCGACCGAGAGTTTAACCCGCCTAAAGTTACATTTAAACGCACGGCCAAACTCTCGGCCGAAAGTTTAAAAAACTCTCAGACGAGAGTTTGCGCCCGAGAGTTTACCCGATGAAACTCTCAGCTGAGAGTTTAGAAAACTCTCGTATGAGAATTTAGAAACTCTCGTATGAGAGTTTTAAAAACTCTCGTATGAGAGTTTTAAAAACTCTCTTATGAGATTTTTAAAAACTCTCGTATGAGAGTTTTAAAAACTCTCATCCGAGAGTTTTATTCCTATAATAAAACACAAAATTTTAAGTTTTTAGAATTGGTACTTTATATAATTTTAATAGTACTTGATTAAAATTAAAAAATGATAAAAAATAATAAAATTGTAATTTTATTTTAAATTATTTTATTATTATTAATGATAAAAAATACATGAAGATTTAATTAAATAAAATGTGTTACAATATTTTGTAATATCAATATTATATAAAAAACTAAAAATATTTTATATAAAACTAGTTGATATATTAATATAAATAAAATAAAATTCTAAAACATAAATCAAAATAAAAACAGTCATATATATATAATATTTTTTTTGAAATTAATGAATAAATTTAAATTTAAAAAACAATTGACTAAATGCAATGAGGTGATAAAGGAGACAATGCATAGCACCTTAATATTGTTATAAATTCTTGGAAATCTCGAGAACCTTTTGAAGTGAGATGAGCTTCCTGGAATGGGTCACTTTATCTTCCACTTCTATTTCACATGATTAAATTGAAAGGAAGTCTATTTTCCTAGGTATGGTTGTAAGGGGATAAACAATATTATTTGAACATTGAGTGAGAGGCCCTTCTTGGAATGGGTCCTCTTATCTTCCACTTTAGTTTCACAAGATTAAATTGAAAAGAGGTTTATTTTCCTAGGTATGGATGTAAGGGAATAAAGAATATTATCCGAAAATGAAATGAATGATAAGTGTGACATTCCAAGTAGAAGTGTATGGGATTGGAGAATTATGTTATTGCAGAAAACTAACCCTTGACCCCTTAACCCTTGACCCATAACCCTTGAAACCTTAACCCTTGACCCATTAAACCCTAATTCCAAACCCCTAAACCCTTAACCCCATAAACCCTAAACCTCTAAACCCCTAACCCCTAACCCATTTACCCCCACTAAACCTCAAAATCCATAACCCATTAAACCCCTAAACCCTAAACCTCTAAACCCTTAACCCCTACCCCTAACACGTTAACCCCTAACCCATTTAAGCACCTAAACCCAAAAACACCTAACTCCTAAACCCTAAAATCCTTAACCGCTAAATCCCCTAACCCCCTAAACCTATAAACCAATCCTAACCCATTTAACCCCCTAAACCCTAAACCCCTAACCTCTTAAAACTTCAACCCCTTAAACCCTAAATTCCAAAACCCCTAACTAATTCAACACCCTAAACCTATAAAAATCTAACCCATTCAGTGTGGATTCCATTTAACCCCAAAAACCCTAACCCCTAACCCCTAAAATCCTTCACTACTAAATCCCCTAACCCCCTAAACCTCTAAACATGTAACCCATTTAACCCCCTAAACCCTAAACGTCTAAACCCTTAACCCCTAACCCTTAAAACCCTAATTACGAACCCCTAACCAATTCAACACCCTAAACCCCTAAAAACCTAACCCATTTAACCCCATTAACCCCTAACTTCTAACCCCTAAAATCCGTAACTGCTAAATCCCCTAACCCCCTAAACCTAAACCAACCCTAGCCCATTTAACCCCCTAAACCCTAAACCTATAACCCCTTAAACCCTAATTCCCAACCCATAACCCATTCAACCCCTTAAACACCTAAACCTCTAACCCATTAACCCTTGACCCCTTAAACACTATATCCTAACCCTTAACCCATTTAACCCCCTAAACCAAAAACCTCTAAACTCTTAACCCCTAACCCATTTACCCCCACTAAACCTCTAAACCCCTAACCCATTTAACCCCTAAACGCTAAACCTCTAAACCCTTAACCCCTACCCCTAACTCGTTAACCCCTAACACATTTAAACCCTTAAACCCCAAAACCCCTAACCCCTTAAACCCTAATTCCCAACCCATAACCCTTGACCCCTTAAACCCTAATTCCTAACCCCTAAACCCTTAAGCCCTAATTCCCAACACCTAACCAATTCAACACCGTAAACCCCTAAAAACCTAACCCATTTAAGTGTGGATTCCATTTAACCCCCGAAACCCTAACCCCTAACCCCTAAAATCCTTCACTGCTAAATCCCCTAACGCCCTAAACCTCTAAACCTATAACCCATTTAAACCCCCTAAACCCTAAACCTCTAAACCCTTAACCCCTAACCCCTAAAACCCTAATTCCCAACCCATAACCAATTAGACACCCTAAACCCCTAAAAACCTAACCCATTGAACCCCATTAACCACTAACTTCTAACCCCTAAAATCCTTAACTGCTAAATCCCCTAACCCCATAAACCTCTAAACCAACCCTAACCCATTTAACCCCCTAAACCCAAAACCTATAACCCCTTAAACCCTAATTCCCAACCCATAACCCATTCAACACCTTAAACACCTAAAACTCTAACCCCTTAACCCTTGACCCCTTAAACCCTAATTCCTAACCGGGCTTACCCATTTAACCCCCTAAACAAAACCCATTTAAGTGTGGATTCCATTTAACCCCCAAAACCCTAACTGCTAACCCCTAAAATCCTTCGCTGCTAAATCTCGTAACCCCCTAAACCTCTAAACCTATACCCCATTCAACCCCCTAACCCCTTAAACCATAATTCCCAACCCATAAGCCTTGACCCCTTAAACCCTAATTCCTAACCACTAAACCCTTAACCCCCTAAACCCTAAACCTCTAAACCCTTAACCCCTAACCCATTTACCCCTACTAAACCTCTAAACCCCTAAAACCTAAACCTCTAAACCCTTAACCCCTGCCCCTAACCCGTTAACCCTTAACCCATTTAAGCACCTAAACCCCAAAACCCCTAACCCCTTAAACCCTAATTCCCAACCAATAACCCTCCACCCCTTAAACCCTAATTTCTAACCCCTAATCCCTTAAACCCTAATTCCCAGCCCCTAACCAATTCAACACCCTAAACCCCTAGAAACCTAACCCATTTAAGTGTGGATTCAATTTAACCCCCAAAACCCTAAACCCTAACCCCTAAAATCCTTCACTGCTAAATCCCCTAAACCCCTAAACCTCTAAACATGTAACTCATTTAACCCCCTAAACCCTAAACCTCTAAACCCTTAACCCCTAACCCCTAAAACCCTAATTCTGAACCCCTAACCAATTCAACACCCTAAACCCCTAAAAACCTAACCGATTTAACTCCATTAACCCCTAACTTCTAACCTCTAAAATCCTTAACTGCAAAGTCCCCTAACCCCCTAAACCTATAACCCCTTAAACCCTAATTCCCAACCCATAACCCATTCAACCCCTTAAACCCTAATTCCTAACCCCTAACCCTTGACCCCTTAAACCCTATTTCCTAACCCCAAACCCATTTAACGCCCTAAACCTTAAACCTCTAAACCCTTAACCCCTACCCCTAACCCGTTAACCCCTAACTTCTAACCCCTAAAATCCTTAACTGCCAAATCCCCTAACCCCCTAAACCTATAAACCAACCCTAACCAATTTAACCCCCTAAACCCTAAACCTATAACCCCTTAAACCCTAATTCCCAACACATAGCCCATTCAACCCCTTAAACACCTAAACCTCTAACCCCTTAACCCTTGACCCCTTAAACCCTAATTCCTAACCCCTAACACATTTAACCTCCTAAACCCTAAACCTCTAAACCCTTAACCCTTAACCCATTTACCCCCACTAAACCTCTAAACCCCTAACCCATTTAACCCATAAACATTAAACCTCTGAACCCTTAACCCCTACCCCTAACCCGTTAACCCCCAACCCATTTAAGCCCCTAAACCCCAAAACCCCTAACCAATTAACCACCCTAAACCCCTAAAAACCTAACCCATTTAAGTATGGATTCCATTTAACCCCCAAAACCCTAACCCCAACCCCTAAAATCCCTCACTGCTAAATCCCCTAACCCCCTAAACCTCTAAACCTGTAACCCATATAACCCCCTAAACCCTAAACCTCTAAACCCTTAAACCCTAACCCCTTAAACCCTAATTCCAAACCCATAACCCTTGACACCTTAAACCATAATTCCTAACCCCTAAACCCTTAACCCCCTAAACCCTAAACTTCTAAACCCTTATCTCCTAACTCATTTACCCCCACTAAACCTCTAAACCCCTAACCCATTTAACCCTTAAACCCTAAACCTCTAAACCCTTAACCCCTACCCCTAACCCATTTAGCTTCCCCTAATTCCCCAACCCCTAACCACCTCAACACCGTAAACCCCTAAAACCTAACCCATTTAAGGGTGGATTCCATTTAACTCCCCAAACTTCCCAATCCCCTAACTCCCTAAAATCCTCTCATCAAGTAACCTCTAATCCCCTAAACCTCTAAATTCCGTAACCCATTTAAACCTCTAAACCCTAAACCTCTAAACTCCCACCTCCCTAAAACCCTATTCTGTCTCCCCAATTACCTCAGATTCTGTTCCCAAAACCTAACCCATTTAACCCCATTAACCACTAACTTCTAACTCCTAAAATCCCATTTTTGGCCTCTAACTCTGCCACAAACAATCCTAACTCCATTTAACCTCCTAAACCCAAAACCTATAACCTCTTGAACTCCTAATTCCACCCCATAACCTATTCAACCTCTTAAACACCTAAACTCCCACTTAAACATTCACCCCACCCCCAAGCGACTTCTTAAATTTTAACCCTAAACCTCTAAACCCTTAACCCTTAACCCATTTACCCCAAATGGGTTAGGGGTTAAGGGTTTAGAGGTTTAGGGTTTAGGGGGTTAAATGGGTTAAGGGTTAGGAATTATTGTTTAAGGGATCAAGGGTTAATGGGTTAGAGCTTTAGGTGTTTAAGGGGTTGAATGGGTTATGGGTTGGGAATTAGGGTTTAAGGGGTTATAGGTTTTGGGTTTAGGGGGTTAAATGGGTTAGGGTTGGTTTAGAGGTTTAGGGGGTTAGGGGATTTAGCAGTTAAGGATTATAGGGGTTAGAAGTTAGTGGTTAATGGGGTTAAATGGGTTAGGTTTTTAGGGGTTTAGGATGTCTAATTGGTTAGGGGTTGGGAATTAGGGTTTTAGGGGTTAGGGGTTAAGGGTTTAGAGGTTTAGGGTTTAGGGGGTTAAATGGGTTACAAGTTTAGAGGTTTAGGGGGTTAGGGGATTTAGCAGTGAAGGATTTTAGGGGTTAGGGGTTAGGTTTTTGGGGGTTAAATGGAATCCACACTTAAATGGGTTAGGTTTTTAGGGGTTTAGGGTGTTGAATTGGTTAGGGGTTGGGAATTAGGGTTTAAGGGGTTAGGGGTTAAGGGGTTAGGGGTTAAGAAATAGGGTTTAAGGGGTCAAGGGTTATGGGTTGGGAATTAGGGTTTAAGGGGTTAGGGGTTTTGGGGTTTAAGGGCTTAAATGGGTTAGGGGTTAACGAGTTAGGGGTAGGGGTTAAGGGTTTAGAGGTTTAGAGTTTAGGGGTTAAATGGGTTAGGGGTTTAGAGGTTTAGTGGGGGTAAATGGGTTAGGGGTTAAGGGTTTAGAGGTTTAGGGTTTACGGGGTTAAATGGGTTAAGGGTTAGGAATTAGTGTTTAAGGGGTCAAGGGTTAATGGGTTAGAGGTTTAGGTGTTTAAGGGGTTGAATGGGTTATGGGTTGGGAATTATGGTTTAAGGGGTTACAGGTTTAGGGTTTAGGGGGTTAAATGGGTTAGGGTTGGTTTAGAGGTTTAGGGGGTTAGGGGATTTAGCAGTTAAGGATTTTAGGGGTTAGAAGTTAGGGGTTAATGGGGTTAAATGGGTTAGGTTTTTCAGGGTTTAGGGTGTTGAATTGGTTAGGGGTTGGGAATTAGGGTTTAAGGGGTTAGGGGTTAAGGGTTTAGAGGTTTAGGGTTTAGGGGTTAAATGGGTTATAGGTTTAGAGGTTTAGGGGATGTAGCAGTGAAGGATTTTAGGGGTTAGGGGTTAGGGTTTTGGGGGTTAAATGGAATAAACACTTAAATGGGTTAGGTTTTTAGGGGTTTAGGGTGTTGAATTGGTTAGGGGTTGGGAATTAGGGTTTAAGGGGTTAGGGGTTAGGAAATAGGGTTTAAGGGGTCAAGGGTTATGGGTTGGGAATTAGGGTTTAAGGGGTTAGGGCTTTTGAGGTTTAGGGGGTTAAATGGGTTAGGATTGGTTTAGAGGTTTAGGGGGTTAGGGGATTTAGCAGTTAAGTATTTTAGGGGTTAGGAGTTAGGGGTTTTGGGGTTTAGGTGCTTAAATGGGTTAGGGGTTAACGTGTTAGGGGTAGGGGTTAAGGGTTAAGGGGTTAAATGGGTTAGGGATTTAGAGGTTTAGTGGGGGTAAATGGGTTAGGGGTTAAGGGTTTACAGGTTTAAGGTTTAGGGGGTTAAGGGTTTAGGGGTTAAGAATTAGGGTTTAAGGAGTCAAGGGTTATGGGTCAAGGGTTAAGGGGTCAAGGGTTAGTTTTCTGCAATAACATAATTCTCCAATCCCATACACTTCTGCTTGGAATGTCACACTTAACATTCATTTCCTTTTTGGATAATATTCTTTATCCCCTTACATCCATACTTAGGAAAATAAACTTCATTTCAATTTAATCTTGTGAAACTAAAGTGGAATATAGGAGGACCCATTCCAAGAAGGGGATCTCACTCAATGTTCAAATAATATTGTTCATTCCCTTACATCCATACCTAGGAAAATAGACTTCCTTTCAAGTTAATTGTGTGAAACTGAAGTGGAAGATAAAGTGACCCATTCCAAGAAGCTCATCTCACTTCAAAAATTTCTCGAGATGTCCAAGAATTTATAACGATATTAAGGTGCTATGCATTGTCTCCTTTATCACCTCATTGCATTTAGTCAATTGTTTTTTAAATTTAAATTTATTCATTAATTTCAAAAAAAATATTATATAAATTATATATAGTTGTTTTTATTTTGATTTATGTTTTAGAATTTAATTTTATTTATATTAATATATCAATTAGTTTTATATAAAAATATTTTTAGTTTTTTATATAACATTGATATTACAAAATATTGTAACAAATTTTATTTAATTAAATCTTCATGTATTTTTTATCATTAATAATAATAAAATAATTTAAAATAAAATTATAATTTTATTATATTATATCATTTTTTAATTTTAATAAAGTACTATTTAAATTATATAATGTACCAATTCTAAAAACTTAAAATTTTTTGTGTTTTATTATAGGAATAAAACTCTCGGATGAGAGTTTTTAAAACTCTCATACGAGAGTTCTTAAAACTCTCATACGAGAGTTATTAAAACTCTCATACGAGAGTTCTTAAAACTCTCGTCCGAAAGTCTTCCCGAGAGTTTCCGTCAATAAAACTCTCGGACGAGAAAATGCATAACTCTCGTCCGAGAGATTTTTAACTCCGGTTAAACCCAATAAAACTCTCGGACGAGAGTTATTAAAACTCTTGGTCGAGAAATAGAGTTGACTATTTTCTCGGACGAGAAATTAAAAATTTCTCCCATATTCTAACTGTCCGCCAAAAAGTGTTTCCCAACTTTGCGATTTCACCCAGAATATGTTAACCAACAACATCAAGGTTGCCATCAATTTCAATATTTTTTCATTAAATTTGTACAACTTTTTTTACACGTGTTTTTTCTAATATACGAAATTTTTTTATATATTGATGCAGAGGCCGAAAATGTTCGAGCTAGTGGTCAAAATAGATGCAGGGCAACCTGCTACATTCAAGAAGAAGGCTGTCAACCTAGCACAACTTATCCGGCCGAGATTACTGATATACCATGGGAAACCAACATGGCGGAATGCACCTTACAAAGGTGTGAAAGCCTTCATGCAAAATTGCAAAGAGATCTCGTGGCTTTGTCTCTACCTGCTGAGAGTCGACAAAGCCTTGAAATAGTTACACATTCATTGGGTGAAATGGTAAATGTGTACAAAAATCTTGGGCCAACGACTGATTCATTTGTAGAACTGATGAGAAAGAGAAAAGAAACAGTGATGGGTCCTAATAAATGGGAGGACATAAAACAAAAAGTTACAAGAGAAGTGGTCAAGTCAATGTTTAATTATAAGGAAGGGCCAAAAAGAAAAATGTTGAAGGTGCAGTATTTCAAGCACCTAGACAAAGCTCGTTATTTGTATGATCGGCATCTTGTGGCCTTTGGAAGGCTTCCATGGAATGATGAGGTTCTTATTTATTTTGCACAAATGTTTTATGCAGAATTTTTTTTGGGTATGAAACCCAACTACAATGACCTTCCTTCAAAATTTTTTGGCTCAGGGAAAGGTCGATTATATGATCGTAAGGGCGCTAAGCGAGATGTGGAGTTGCCTCGCCCTGATCCGCCATTGGTGATTCGACCGTTTCGAGTCGAAACTCTGCGATCATAGATGGATGCGACTTCTTAAATAAGTCGAGAAGTAAGGGATGTTATGATCGACAATGTTCATAGCGGATTGAGTGGATTCGATCTTTGTTTAAATCGACAAAGAGCACGTGAAAATGCACGTGCCAATTTTGTTTATTGTACAGATGAGGAGATTTACAACATGAATGTTGAAGATCTACGAACATATGCAATAAATTGTCGCAATGGTTTGCAAGACATAATTTTTCATGAGGAAGAGGGCACCAGAATGGTATGTGTTAGTGACCTTAGGGTTTGAAATTATTTTTACATATACATGTGTACAATTTGTAATAAATACATATGTATGTACATGTATACATTTATTTGTATGTGTACATTAATCTAACAAAAATGTATGATTATATGTTAAAACACCATTTGCAGTTCTCAGGCATGATGCGTGACGAACATGTTAATATCACGTTCGGGACCTCTGGTTCAAACGATGCAGATGGGTCTGACCATCATGATATGTTGGCAAATGTTAGTGTTTTTTAAGTGACTCTAAAATAAATAATTGTTGCCACACATGTACATGTATGTATATATATAATTTGATAAAATGTTTTAACAGGTACCGATTCCGTCTGATGTTTTTGGGATGGTGGTACCTTCTTCTTCCTTAGGAGATATACCTTCTACTTCATTGGGAGATGAGCCACAAGTATGGACAATTTTTCACAAGTTTAAAATTTATGTTTAAAAGTTATATATATATATATATATATATATATTCTACTTCAAAAAGTTCCATTAAAAATTGAGATATATATATATATATATATATATATATTCTACCTCAAAAAGTTCCATTAAAAATTGAGATATATATATATATATATATATATATATTGAGTTATTTAAAATTTTTTGAATTTAGGTTCCTATAGAAGATTTCTTTAATCCGGGGACTCTAGCGACGGAGATAGGAACATCCACAGCATTTGAACAAGTTGTCTTTAGTTCCTTTTTTTAATATTATTGAAAATAAGTTTATATATGTACACGTGCATTTTCATTTGAAAGTTTTTAATATATATATATATTTAACTGTACATGTATATTGTACAGTTTACCACTGCAGATGTTCCTATGGGAGAACCTGTTCATCAAATGGAGAGGGAACCTTATGAGGTATTGCATGATTTTTTTGTTATATTTTGTTTTTTACATGAAGTTCTAGATATATATATTCTCATTCATTTTTAAAACATAAAATTTTAATGTTCAAGTACATGTGCATTGTGTATGTAGGTTTCCCATTCACATGATAGGGTGCAGACTGAGACCCTAGTAGGGAAGACGCTAGATCCGTCTCCATTTGATGGACATGATTTACAGTAGATTTGATTTCAAAATTTAGATGGTTTTAAAATTTGTTAAACTTGATACAGTTTGATACTTGTGAGATTTACAATTTTTGGACATATTTTATTACATTGTTATTATATAATTTGTTTTATTTAATTTTTTGATGGTTTTAGTACTTTTGGCATGTGAATGTGAAGTAATGTTGTCATCTATAAATTAATGTTGTCATCTGAACTACATTTGGCATGTTATGTAATGACATGTGTTATAATTTGTTTTGTTTTTAAAATTTAAGTTTTGGATGCCGGGAGTACATTTGGCATGTGAAGTAATGTTGTGATCTATATTTTTTTGTTAAATTAAAAGTTAAAAGTTTTGGATGGTTTCAATCTACATTTGGCAAGTGATATTTAATGTTAAATGTTTTTGTTGGATAGTTGAATTATAATTGGCATGGCATGGGAAGTTTTTAAAACTCAAGTTTTGGATGGTTTCAATCTACATTTTGCATGTGATATTTAATGAACTTTAAATGTTTAATGTTTTAATGTTGCACAATATATTATATCAAAAGGTTTTTAAAACTTAAATTTTTGGATGGTTTCAATCTACATTTGCACATGTGGTATATAATGTTAAATGTTTCTATTGGATCTAGTTGAACTATAATTGGCATGGCATGTGAAGTAACGATCTATATATAATTTAAAGATTTTTAAACTCAAGTTTTGAACGGTTTCAATCTACATTTCGCATGTGATGTTTAATGTTTTAATGTTGCACGATATATTATCAAAGTTTTTAAAATTTTAAAGTTTTGGATGGTTTCAATCTACATTTGGCACATGTGGTATATAATGTTAAATGTTGCTATTGGATAGTTGTTCACTATAATTGGCATGAAATTTCAAGTAATGTTGCACAAATCCCTTTTGGATGGTTGAAGTACATTTGGAATTTTAAGATTGCTTTTGATCTCTCCATGTAGTTTTGTTTGAATGAAAAAATTTCCAATAGGAAGAACATAGCTTTTCAATGCAACTAACCATGTATCAATTGAGCTCTAATTGAAAAAAAAAGTTTAAAGAAGTAGATATATGTACAAATTATCCCTTTAATTTTGATTGGAAATATAAGTCTAGTACATATATATGTTTTTTGAATTTGGGTCAATGTCGTTAATGCACTCAAATAGGTAGCCTTGTCGATTTATTTACATTGTTGAAACTTTTTACCAAAAAATCCAACTAGTTTTTCATCAATGCACATAGAAAAAACTACTTGGAACAATTAATTGTGCATTTTAGAACATATCTATCCAAGACAAGTAACATTTTTCATCAATGCACATTGAACATATCCGACCATTGGACAAGCAGATTTTGTACTAGATTTTCAATCAGGGTTAGAGATGTGGGTCAAATCCCACCAAAAGTCGGAGAAGTGCTCCGAGTCTCTTGTCTGAAAGGAATTTTTGTACAAAAATATACTAAAAATGATTTATTTACATTGTGTCCATACTTTTTACTAGAAAATCCAACTAGTTTTTCATCAATGCACATAGAAAAACTAGTTCCAGTTAATTGCATTCTAGAACATATATATTGAGTACGTAAATAATTTTTCATCAATGCACATAGTAAAACTAGAACAATTAATTTCATTCTAGAACACACACACACACACACACACACACACACACACACACACATATATATCCAATACATATATAACATTTTTCATCAATGCACATGTATAGAAAAACTACTTTCAGTTGATACTAGAGCACGTGCTTGTACCCAAACAATTTGTAACATGTGCAAACCACAAATAACATAAGCAACTCAATTTTTAGTTGAGTACTGGAAGTTCTAAAACATATTTAATCCAAATATAATAAATTGTTGGACACTTCACTCAAAAAAATTCTAATGGAATTCCATCCTCAATAATCCGTTCATGATCGGATTTTGACATTTTCCATTTCTTAATTTTTGAATTTTTCTTTGATTGAACTTCTATCAACTTTATGCGTGCTGCACACACCAAGTGACTATATTGACAACTTATGGAATCAGGTTCATAGTCTTCGAAGTAAACAAAGTCTCCACTTTGACGAGTTTGTTTGAAAAAATAACCTTTCAGTATAATAGACCCTTTGTCATACTGAAATCCGTGATCATTATGGTCTTGTAATAATTTCATTTTTCGTTCAGTGCAACGCATCAAATAATACTTCACATTTTCTTCGTTGTCAATAGGTGCAATTACAGCAAAAACATCTCCTGCACAATAAAATAAATTTAACATTTAATTATGCATATTTAAATTTATTTCTAGATCTTTAAATCATTAGAAAGTAATTCAAATGTTACCTTCTCTAACAAGATCGGAAACTCGATCACCATCGGATGATATTGTAGTTTCCTCTGATTGCATTTCTTCAAACATTGCAACAGACATTTTTCCCTTTGTATTTAGCTCTGTATGTTTCCAATCGTTCAAATACATTTTGTTTTCACAAACGTCATTGGATTTTGTGTTGTCTATGTAAACATCACAAAAACAAGAATATTTTCTTTTATCCAATGAAAACACATTTCTAGACAACTTTGTTTGAATTGAATTAAATTTTCGAGTCCCATTTATTGTTTCAACGTCATTTCCAATTGATCTATCTACGTCTTCGATTCCAATATGCCAGAAAAACCTTTATATGGAAAATTAGAAAAATAATTTGTAAATATGATATCAAAATACAATTAAAAATAATCATTGCATGATAAATGTACAATGCTTAAAATTAGATTTCCAATATAAATTAAATTGAATGTACCTTCGCACTTCTCTTGATGGGTTAATTTCATGGCTTAGAGCAGTGATGCACCATTGAACAACTTCTTCAGCGTTCACAAGTCGGCGTGCAAAGTGGTTCATTTGATATCTTCAAAGTACTCGTTTTATGCATGCTCCTGCACCGTCATGTTCTCCTTTTCCATGGCCAGTCTCAAAGAAATTCCAACAATGTTTAATGCAGGTTTTCTTATGAAGACAACACAACCAAAAGAATGATCGTGAAGATTTGAATTGACCTGCGCATCCGTCTGACCATATCCAATGTTCATTGAACGTTATTCCAAGATTTTTCAATGAATCATAATTTTTTCCAAAACAATGTTGTACAAAACATGTATCATGTGTACGATCGTCACTGATATAAAAGTGATATTCTTTAATGATATGTCGATTTTCACTCGTGCTTTCTATATGATCGACATTTTGTTCAGCATGTCTATATAGAATATGGACGAGCATGGAGACTTGGTCAGAATGATAGTATTCACTATGAATTTCTTTTTGTGGAAAAAATGTGTAGTTTTTTGAAAAATCAATCACTGACAAAATGGTCCTTGGTGGAAAAACTTCACGATATTTTTTGAATTGAAAGTCTTGCCATCGAACTCTATGGGAATGCTTGGTGTATTTGTAAATTTCTACCTCAAAATTTCTCAAAAATTCTATCATAAAAATTTCGTCTTCACGTAATTCGATTATTCTAACACTATTTTCACCTTGAATCGATGTACCGATATATTCGTATCTCTTCCATTTCACTTTCATGTTGGACAATGATTGATCATTTATATCAATACAATATTTGTTTTTAAATTTAGTCAAATTTTCACAATCATCGCATTTTTTACCACCAACACATTTCTTTTTGTAAAATAGTTCATCGCTTTCTCTTTCACATAGAATTTGAGAAATGAATTCACGGATAGTGGAAGGAGGAGGTGAATCCTTCCATAATTTTCTACCTAAATCAAGGAATGTGTCACAATTTAACTCAAATTCAACATGATAATGGCAACAACAAGTGTCGCACACGGTGATAGGTTTTACATACCATGGCTTTTGTTGAACAAAAACACTGATTGAAACATGAATTTCATGATTCTCTTCTTTGAACTTGTTGAAAAACTCTATCTTAGTGGTTTTCAAGAAATGTTTTTCATGTTCTTCGTACTAATTTCGTGCTATTCTTCTTTGCATCGCGTGCCTTGCAGTTGGGGAAACATGCGAATTGTTCTTCCAATATTCATATATTATTTTTTTAACATTTTTTCCAAGTCTGTATTTGTATGGTTGCCTACAAATAGCTCTTCAACAACCGAGTTCATCATTTACATCTATTTGCAACCGAAATTTCCGATGTTTGTGCAAAGTTTTTCGCGAGGTTCCAAGTGCTCGTGCCATAGATGTTACAAAACGATTCTCTTGAGTACTTGATGAAACCATTGCCATCTGTATTCCTCTACGTGCAATTGAAACATCTTTCTCTCTAGATCTCTTAATAGACTTTATAGCACTACTCATATTTTTTATCACATCTTCCTTCATTTTTTTTTCTTTGGTTGATTTTTGAATACCCAATAGTGTCGTAGCTTCTTTTAATTTCCTTAATGATAGGAGACCTTTCAACATTTGAGCCCGAACTGTCACCCGCTCATTTAATAAATACTTTTCAAAAATGAAGTTAACATGATATCATATAGCATGGTCAGGCTTTTTATCTCCATATGTGTGAGTGTCAACATTTTCTAACATCTCATTATCGATAGTGATTTCATCTGTACATATTCTAAAAAATAGTACATATTCAATAAATAACTAAATTAATAAATATATCTATAATTTCAAATATTTTTCAAATTAGTTCATCAAATAAAAATTAAGCTTCACATTTTATTAGAAAATTTTTAAATATATCAATAGATAATAATATTTTACATTTACATACCCGCTTCAATTTCCGAGGTTGATTTTCTTTTTCAATATTTTGAGGAATATTTCGTCCGTTTACATATAAACAAAATATTTTTCAAACTAGTTCATCAAATAAAAATTAAGCTTCACATTTTACATTAGGATAATTTTAAATATATCAATAGATCATAATGTTTATAGATTACATACATGTTTCAATTTCGCTTGAGGTTGATTTTCTTCTTCAATATTTTGAGGAATATCTCTGTCGTTTACATTAAACAAAATATTTTTCAAAATAGTTCATCAAATAAAATTAAGCTTCACATTTTACATTAGGAAAATTTTAAATATATCAATAGATCATAATATTTACATTTACATACCGCTTCAAAACTTCTCGCTGAGGTTGATTTTCCTCTTCAATATTTGAGAGGGCTTCTAACTTTCTTTTGCGAGATTGTCTCGTCTCTTCTCTACGTTCCTCAGGGTCTCTTTTTCGATCATATTTTCTCGCACAAGTTCTTCGATTTCCCATGATAATATGGTATGAAGTTCAAAAAATTTCCTTCAAAAATTAGACAATAACTCAATTACAAAAATATTACAAAAGATTTAATTTAAAAAAATGCAGTTTAATTTTTTTGCAAAAAATACTTACTCCAATCCAAAACACTTACTTTAAAAAATTCGAGAGAAAAATGTCTTATAAAAATGAAACGAAGCTCAAAATATTTACTTCAACTCAAAACACATGCATACCTCCAAGAAATGTCTTTTGAATGTACGTCCAAGAAATTTTTTTAAGTTCAAAACAATTTTTGCCAAAATCAAGCCGCCTCTAAGAAATGTCTTCCAAAAAAATTCTTTAAACCCCAAACCATTCTTTGTAAAATCAGTTTGCTTCCAAAAATGCTCTTAAATCCAAACTTTGAAGAAAAGTTTTTGAACCCAAACTAAGATCTTTGTAAAATGAGATGAAAGTGATTATGAGATAAGATTACAATTTATTTTCCAATTTATTTAAGGGATAAATAAATTTGACACATATTTTTTCTAATTTAATTAAGAAATAATGAAATCAAAAGCCTCCATGGTAGCCATTTCTGGATGTTGTTTTTGGATGTCAATTTCACTGTTTCTTGTTGCAAATTTCATTTCTGGATGTTGTTTTTGGATGTCAATTTCACTGTTTCTTGTTGCAAATTTCAACAAGTTGTTCATCAAAAAGTCCATGGAAATATTGGTAGAATTCATGTTCATTCTACCCCTGTATCATCCAGTAGCCACGTGGCTGGTGCGCTATCTCCTTGGATAGTAGATTGGAAAAATGGTTCTTCTCCCTGTAAATATGATGACATGAAATGATATCAAATTGTGATTTTAATAATAAAACTTCATCCAATAGGTTCGAAAGTGTGTGCACATGAAAAATAGATTGTTGATACAAATTTTCATAAATATTCAGATTTGACATGTGTTGTAGTAATTACACCCGTTGAGTTGGTGAATTTTTTTGAATTTTTATTTTTAAAATTTTTATTTTTTGATTATTTAATTTATAAGCAAATAAAATTAATTATTTCATACACATAAGCTAATTAGAAAATATCAATTTATTTTTAAAAAATTTAGAAATTATTTTTATATTTCAAAAAATAAATTTAATATTGAATTTTATAGAAATTTTGGTATACTTCAAAAATAATTTTGAAAATTATTTAAAAATCGAAATATTTTAACTCAAAATAATTACAATATACTTTGGCTTAGACAAGTATATCATGTTAAATTATTATTATACTTGTGGCCGCAGGTGCTCACTAATTTGATATTAATTCAATTCTCATTTTAGATTTTTAAAATTTTAAACATAATTTAACTTTAATCTTTTTATTATTTATTTATTTTTATTATTAAATATATATTTTTCTTTTTTCATTAATTTACACTTTTCACTTCTTATTGCCAGATGCATCGTGATTCACGTCTGTATTAATTCACGTAAAGTACATCAACATGTGATAAATGTCAAACAAAATCTATTCAACTGAAAAAATACATCAAATGCCATGCACAAACTTATTATTTTATGAATGTGATCATAAATTACACTCTTCCGTAACTATAAAATATAGTTCACATATTCCCTGGACTTGCTTGTGCAGAGGTTATATTTGGTAAATGAAAGTTTATTGCTAACAATGCCCTCAAATCACGAACCATTAAATTAAAATCAAATGCCCTCAAATCACGCACCATTAAATTAAAATCGAGTTGTTGTACAACAAGTTTTATTATTATACCTGCCGCTTAGCCGGTATAACGCAACGATTTTCACTGTGATTTGACATATAACTCATAATCTCAATACTTTATTAATTTTTTCTCAATACTTTATTAATTTTTTTTATCAAATTAAATTTTAACCAATTCAATTAGTTTTTATTAATTTTGGAAACAAGTTTCAAAGTCATGTCTTTTAGTGATCAGAATTAATATTGAGTAGTTTTATTCGTGTTAGTATGCATCCGTGCACTGTATTTAAGGAATCCAAAATTTTCCATACAATTTTAATGCGCCATGGCATGTTTCACATTCCATTTTGTTAAACACCATGTTAAGGCACACACATGGTGTATGAGGAAGATGAACACACACACAAGAGACTCAACACAGAATGAAGGATAAGCGTGAGGCTTTCTTATTTTCCATTATACAAAGATGTACATTTATAGTACAATGGTGTGACTCTTGGTTTCATATTCCAAGGTCACTTGGACTCCATTGTGAATTTTCGCATTCCACACCTACCCATGTAGGATTAGGTGTTCCAACATCCCCCCTTAATCCGAAGGGGTATGTGTGAGTCAAAGAAAAAAGTTGTAATACAAATCTACAAAGTATACATGGCAGCACTTGGGCTGAATCAACTCTCTGAAATGTTGGAAAAAACAGATGGTTTAAGGATGACCACCAACACTGGAACGCAAAACTTGTTGCAGTTCCCGGAACTCTTCCAAAACTGGCAGGAAGCTGAAGGCTTCTGCTAGAGGAATTGTCCCTCATAAAAAAAGGGATACCTTCAACCTAAAAGAATGGAGGTCTACTACCTGTGATGGTTTTAGGATTACCAACAACTCTGGAATGCTTTGAAGCTTTTTCTGGAACTCAACCAATGCTGGCAAGAAGCTGAAGGCTGCTAAGCTGAAGGCTTCTGCTAGAGGAAGTGTTCCTCATATATGAAAGGGAGACATTCGACCTAAAAGAAGGGAGGTCTACTACCCGTGGTGGTTTTAAGTTGTCCACCAACCAAAGATGATGGTTTTAGGTTATCCACCAACCGAAGGCATGATCATGGGCATCTGTGTCTCTGGCTACGTCTCTGAATATGGAATGACGAATTGTGGCTCAGGCTCGCTTGAACTGCTGGCTACAAATTTGAACATGGAATGAGAGATTGTGGCTCGGGCTCGCTTGATCTATCGTCGAAGCTTGTACATGACCACCATTTTCCCCCCTGTTAGGGACAAGGTGAGATGATGGTGAAAACTCAACTGCAAGTTTGCTCAATATCCATGAACATGTTCTAACATGCGACTTAAAAATCTTCGTGGCTGTTGATGCCCATTGCCAAGAAGCGATCCATCCAAGATGAATCTTGGTTCTTGCAGGAGGCTTATTTTTGAAGCATCTATCTGAAGAATGGGTGTGTCGACCACGTTATTTCGTATGGATGAAGATCAAAACAGTGATCTTTCATATGGCGAACTCGATCACAGTGTTGGCATTTCTCAATCTGTTGTGGAAGTGGAACAGGATCTGGAACAGCTGCAGGTGAACTATCATATAGGAATCCGGCACTCTGAAATTTGATGGGCTTGGTGTAGTCTGGAATATGAAAGGACACATCCTTGTCATATTCAAGACCAATTCTGTGCTTGTTGTGGACAAGCTCTTCCCTAGGTCTGATGATGGGCTTAGGAAGTGCAGGCTGAACTGCTGCATCTGCATGTACATCTGCTCTTGAACAAGGAACTGAATGGGAATCAACTTCAACTTTACTGACTTGCTGCTGATGGGAGTCTGTCTCAATCTTCTGAACAGAAATAGGTTAAAAATGGTGACTCTTCTGCTGAAGTTCGTCTTGCTGAAGCTGAGATTCTAACTGCAAAAACTCAATATTTTCTTATGCATCTTGTAAACAAATATGAATATTACAAAGAGCATCCTTGCTCATTTTTATCATATCATCAACATTGGAATGAATGAGGCTATTCAACAACTCTAATGCCTCATTGATTTTAGCCATTTTCAACAACTTAGGCTCAAAAATAAAAGGGTGTCGGCTTCAACCGAAAATGCACCCGTTTACAATGTGATTCAACAACAAGTACAAATGACTCCAAAGAATTTCCAACTATGGAAATCTCAAAGTACAAAATCTGCTCCTCAAATGATGGAGGGCAATCAACAATTTTTCAACTCAAATACACTTCAAGTCTTGAATGCAACTATGAAGAAGCAATGTCTACTCACAATACAATGTCAATATCTCTGCAAAAATATTTGAATGTGTAGCAAAAACACGTGCAAGAGGCCTTTAAGGCAGCTGAATTTTCTTCAAATAGCTGTTTTCAATGATGGCAAACTTGTCTTCAAATGTGAATTTCTTCAAAAAAAACACCCTTCAAATCAATGCCACAAATCACAATGTAAATCTGCAAATTTCAGTCCATGTGCTCCTCATATGCCATTTTCCATTTTCTGTTGTTCATAACTCTCTTTTTCCTCTCTCTCTCTGTTTTTTGTTTTTTTGTTTTTTTGTTTTAAATTAAAAATTAATTATTTGAAATGGGAAATAATTAAAAGGGAGGGGGATGGAAATTTAATAAAATGTGTAGGGAGGGGAATTAAAAAAATGAAAAATATAGGGGGGGAGCAAAGTTGGGGGAGAATTTATTATTATTATTATTATTATTTTTATTTTATTTTTTAATTTTTAATAATTAAAAATGGGAATTAAATAGAAATGGAGAGAAGGGGATTAAAAAATTGGAGAGGGACTATAATAATGGGAGGGAAATTAATTGAAAGGGGAGGGGGTAGTATTATATGGGAAGGGGAAAAAAAAATTAAAATCGAATTTTAAAAGTGGGAGATTTATAAAAAGGGGGGGATAGATTTTTAAAAAATTTGAAAGTCGAAATATGGGGAAGTCGAACAGGTTGGAGAGGAGGCGTAGAACACGGATTGAGTGCGCAGAGGGAGCCACTTTTCAGTAATGGGAAGGGTTGTGTAGTCGCCAAGGGGGGTCGGGTGAGAGGTAAGGGAAAGGTTGTAAGGGTGAGCGTTGTGTGAGCAAGGGTGGGTAGCGTAGTGGGGGAGCGCAGGTCTGTGTTAAATTTGCAGAGAGGAGCGGCCAGAGAGGAGCGTATTGCAGTGTTTTAGATGAGAGCCGGGTCGGGTTTTGCAACGCAGAGTGTGAACGCCCAAGTGTGGGAGAGCGCGGGTAGCAGTGAGCAGCAAGCTTGAGGGGGAGGGGAGCGCTCGTAGAAAAAAGAGAAGGGTTGTGGGATGAGTAGCAGAGGCGCGTAGGGAACGATGCGTAAGATGTGTGGGCCGATAGGAAAGGAGGAGCACGAGAGCACAGGAGATGGGGCATACTGCCAGGAGGGCGTTGGGAAATTGTAGTATGAGGGAGGTGCGTGGAGGGCGAGGATAGGCAGTGCGTAGTGCAGAGGGCGGATGGGCATTCGATGTGTGTGAGAGTTGAGTGGTGAGAAGCAGAGTAATAAGGAGCGTAGGTTGGAGTGCAGGGGATTCGATGAGAGCAGAAGTGCAGGTTGCATGGGGGCTGAAAGGCCAAATTTTCAATTTTTTTTTATTTTTTATTTTATTTTTTATTTTTTATTTTTTATTTTTTTAAATTTACAGCAGAGAGCATAATAGAGACTTTTAGATTGGTAGCAGAATTTTTTTTCCAATGTATAGCAGAATGGAAAAAGTGCAGAAATGAGGGCAACAGTAGAATTTTTCCAGCAACAGAGAAACCCAGAATTTTTCAATAGCCCAGCAGTAGAAGAACTCAGAATTGCAGAATTTTTTCAATGAAAAACACAGAAATTTTCATCAAAAAAACACTTTGAATAATATTCCAGCAGCTCTTCAATGTAGAACTTAAAAATAATCAGAAATCTTTTCCATTAAAAACCAGAAACTTCTTCTTCAGAAACCCAATTTAAAACACTATTCCAGCAGCTCTTTAAAATGGTGCAGAATTTAAAGGGCAGAAATTGCAGGAAAAATGAACAGTGAGAAAACCTTTAGATGCACAAAGTTGCGTTTCTCCAAACCAATTTCTGAATGCTGCCAAGGATTTTGAATGTTGCTCCTTCTCCAAAACCACTTTCTGAATGCGGCAAAATGTCTAATGCAAAAACTCTCCAAAGGCTGCAAAAATGTCAAGAATTTTGCAGATATGCACAGGCCATACACACAAATGGCTCACTCAATTTGGAGCAGGGCCAGCAATCGCCCGCTTTGATACCATGTTAAACACCATGTTGAAGCACACACATGGTGTATGAGGAAGATGAGCACACACACATACAAGAGACTCAACACAATGAAGGATAAGCGTGAGGCTTTCTTATTTTCCATTATACAAAGATGTACATTTAGAGTACAATGGTGTGACTCTTGGTTTCATATTCCAAGGTCACTTGGACTCCATTGTGACTTTTCGAATTCCACACCTACCCATGTAGGATTAGGTGTTCCAACACATTTTATTTCAGATATTTTAGAGAAATAATTTGAATATTTATAATAATATTTTTATATATATTAAATAATTTTGTAATAACTTAGGTTTTTAAAATTCTAACCATAGTCTTACAATTTGATATTGTTATACCTGTTGCCTAGGTATATGCATTAGATTGTGCTTTGATTAAACATTAATTTAACTCACTCTTATAATTTTTTTATGTTTTTGCTATATGCATTAGATTGCTTTGATTAAACATTAATTTAACTCGCTCCTAAATTTTTTTATGTTTTTGCTATAATGAAATTTTGATTATTTTTATTACTTATTTATTTTTACTGTTTAATTTTATTTTTCTAACATTTTATTGGTTGAAAATAATCACTTCTTATTACAGCTTATAGTCCTTCAATTGCTGCTCATAGTCTTTTTGTACATCGCTCATATTAAAAAATGTACGGAGTTAGTCGTGATTTATTATGCCATCTCAATCTTTACCTAATTTTTTTAATGTACTTATGTAAATTAATTTATTAACACATTGATCCAAGTATTTAAGAAGAACTGAAAAGCTTATAAGTTTGTAATATTTCATTTATTCTATTTTATTTTAATAATAGTAAATTAGCCAAAAACTAAAAAAAAAAATTAGCAACTCATAATAACATACTATTTTAAATTTTAATTAATTAGAAATGTGATAGAAAAACAAAACAACATATTTAAATAAACACAAAAAAGTTAAAATATAACTAACAGAAAAATAATTTACCCAAATGTCAAAATATAACTATATTATATATAAAAAAAATATTAGAAATTGAAAAATATAATAGATGAAAAAACACATTCCTAATGAGTAAAATATCAAATCTATCCAACATCCTCAAAAACATGCTCAAACTCAAATTACAACATTTCTTTATTTACATTAAGCTGCAGGTAGTAGCTACTCTGTAGCCCTTGTTTTAAAAGAATATACTTAATAGCGAGCAGGAGAATCACATCTTTTAAATGATTTACTATAATCATGGGTATATAAATAATGGTAAGAGGAGAAGCAAATACTAAAGTTGTTTCTTCCTAAACGTGAAATCTGTACCACTATTTTCATCAGAGTCTTCACAATTTATGATTTTTATGATCATTGGATATTATACCGACCCAACTTTCAACATTACAAAAGTACGGTCTCACAATTTAAGCGAAGCTTATTTTCCAATCCATTCACTGATAAATACATCGAAACAAGAAATACTCAAAACAAGATTATATATTTGCTTTAATCCCAGGGTGATACTGTATAGAATAATGAGTAGCCAATTTATTTTGAAATAATAAAGATTATTTTTCAAACATAACAGTTACTAGCATTTTTACTGAAAAGAAATGCCGAAAAAGTGCGGTCTTGTCAACACGTGACGAAACTGCAGTTCACTCATTCACCGCAGTGAACAGTGTCCAAGGTAATCTCACAATACAACGTCTTCGGCATAATTAGATTTAATTTTTTTTTTAAATAGATTCTGATCACTTTTAAAAACTTTTAAATTTTTTGAATTTTTTCTCTCTTTTCTTTTCTTTTTTTAATGAAATTTAAGAGAAAATGTGAGTGATTTCTTAAAGCATGGTTTCCTTATTCAATGATGTTTTAATTTAGGGAGTAGTCTACCGAGCCCGCGTTTTAGCCCGAAAACGCTGCCCACCGGAAAACATTTCCTACCCATCGTCGAGACCTGACATCCTTTCTGACATCGCCGATTGCCCTTGGGATCACCGCGTGACCTTGTCAGAGTTGATAACATAACCACATTCATCACCTTGTCAGACCCACCGCCGCCATTAAACATAATGATCCATCGCGCGCCCACTGAAATTCAAATTTGTATGTGAAATTCAAATTTTTAACCCGGCCCAGCCTGGTAGACTACTCCGTTCAAAGTGACTACAGGCCACCGATTGATGGAAGAGGCTCGCAAGATTACAGACCTCTCATGGATGGAAGCTGCTGATGGATGCAAGAGGCCTGATTCATGATTAAGATATACTGTTTAGACAGTAAAATAGCATGAATATTGTGCTTCACGAGAACCGGTGAGTCGTCATTTGGATCATATGACTTTGGACTTTTGTGCAGAAGTTTCTATAGCTTGAAGCACTAGACAAGTTGTGCTTTACAAGTTTCTGTAATTATATGATCGGTAGCAGAGCACACAACAGGAGATGCGAAAGATGTCATGGTGTCAAGCGATTCCATTTGCTCAGGTATTTAAAATTCAATGTAGTATGGCCTACACACTGAAACCCGGTTGCAGTAAGACGCTGAGGCGCAGCAAGATATACAACTCCTGTTCAACCAAGGGGGATAACAGCTTCTTTTCCGATGGAAGTTACGAGCCATACTTGTGGATACACAATTTCTCTCATGTTGCTAAATATTTCATCTCACCCATGGCAGCCAAACAGCAATACATTAGTCTCGATGACTTTCGTGAATGCCTCCAGATGAAGATTTATATGGATGAAGGGAACGGTAGTTTCTCTGTACTCAAGATGCCCAGAAGCCGCTGAGGTTTTCTTTAAGCTTAGCTCTTGAGGTCAGGCTATATATCTACATATGCCATGCAATATATTTAAACCTATTGTTTTCATTGTTTAAATTGTTTACAGTTTTATTTTCTTCTCAGCAACTTTGAGCAGTTACTTACTCTGGAGATCACACATTTGCATATATTATATCTTTTGTCTTGTGCGTTTGCAGGGTTGCATTTACGGGTCATGGCAGGTACAACATACTGCTACTCTATCTCATCAACACTTATTTTATTGTGAATACCATTTATTTTCTGCTCTGCGAGCCAGGTTTACAATGGCATAGTCTCGGTTTCGGAAGAAAATTTTAATCATTGCTTCAGCAAAAACACTGAGCATAATGGAGATTTCTATATTTTTTTTGGTTTTCAAACATAAGAGGAGAGAAAATAATACTGAGAGCGAGAAACAATTGCTATGTAGATCTTTGAGAGAGACTGGCGAAATGCGAAATTGTTTTGCTTTTTTTAATGATGCGTAATGAAACTTTTACAGGTTCATGGGTTCATAAGATGTCCTAAGTTTGACTATTTGTAATTTTTCAATGATTTTTAAAGTGTGTGTAATTGTGTTTTAATATTATTATGGGAATATAATTGTTTTATATAGATAAAAGTATAAGTTTTGGTTGTGATGATTCAACCGTATTTGATTTTAATTCTTTTTATTTGTTATTTTGAAATTTGAATGTAATTTTTTTATTATATTATGTTTTTCTTCAATTTTATATCTTGAAATAATTTTATTAAATATATTGGATATTTTTGGTATTTTTGGTGGGAATTTATTAGTGAAATATTTATTTTTTGCTATATAAAATTTGTTTTAGATTGAATATATGGATTCATCATGAAATGTTTTTAAAGCATTTTGATTACAAAGAATTCACCCAACAATATTGTGATTCTAATAAATCCTTATTAAATTTTAAGCAATTTTGACTAAAAAATATACCAAAAAAACATTAAAAACATATTATAAACTACAACAATTTTAATTAACTTTAAAATATTAAAATTAATATTTCTTAATCCATTTAAATGTATGATCAACTAGTAAATTAATACAAGGGAAATTTTTTAAATTAAATTTTAAAGAGCATATTGAATCAAAGTCCTCAGTGATTTAAGAAAAAAATACACAGCCAATCTGCGATTGAAAATTTTAAAAAATAAGAGCAAAGAGCCACGAGATGAAATCAAATACACAAAATTCTATATCGGTGAACATAAAAAGATATGATCAACTGTAAATCGGCAAACCTAAAAATATATGACCAATTGTATGTAAATGCAATGACAGTGTTTCAAATTAAATTTAAAACGAAGATTGATACAGTTCCGAGTAATTAAAAAACATTACACAACCATCTACCATTGAAAATTTTAAAAACTGAGAGTAGGGAGCCACAAGATGAAATCAAGTATACGAAATTCTGTTAAAGACATTCAACAACAGATTTTTTTTTATTATCATAGAATTAAAATTTCACTCAGATTTCAAGAGCTTATGAAATTCGTAATTGAATAGGATTCTTCAACGTGGATTCTTAAATAGCTAGATTCTTAAAGAGATTTGCGGTTACACCAAAATTTAGAGGTGTAGGGAAAATTTCAAACCAGTAACTAGGATCGATTTAGAGGTATAGGTGTTGGTAAATTTCCAAACTAGCAACTAGTATCCTAGAATTATGTAGGTATTGGTAAATTTTCAAACTAGTAACTAGTATCCTAGAATTATGGATTTCATAGAGGTGCAGTGATTACTACGACACCTCCCTCAAAAGTAACTTAGAAGATTCGAAACTGAGCCCAGACTCTCATACCAAATATTAGTAAACTTTCAACCAATACAAATTCCCACAACAAGAAAAGCTCTCTTTTAGCACCATAAGTTAGCACCACTTACGTTATGTGGTGTTAATGTGATGTAAATGTTTATGTATCATATTGAAAATGGAGTATATCACCATAAGTTAGCACCACTTGAGTTATGTGGTGTTAATGTGGTGTAAATATTTATGTATTATATTAAAAATTAAGTATATCACTATAAGTTAGCACCACTTAAGTTATGTGGTGTTAATGTGATGTAAATGTTTATGTATTATATTAAAAATGAATTATATCACCATAAGTTAGCACCACTTACGTTATGTGGTGTTAATGTGGTGTAAATGTTTATGTATCATATTAAAAATGAAGTATATAATCACCATATTTGACGGACAAGTTAGCACCATTCTTACTATGTGGTGTTAACGTGAAATAATTTTTTATTGATCTTATTGGAAGTGGAGTATATCACCATATATTTAAAGAAGTGTTGTATGCTATATTGTCAAGTTCTATAAAGTAGGGTAGTTAACTTTGTGTTTGCCATGTTGACATGTACAAGTGGATTTATTAATGTGAATTGTCACCAACGATTTTCACGCTTAGCCAGTATAACGCAACGGTTTTCACTGTGATTTGACATCTAACTCAAAATTTCAATACTTCATTAATTTTTTTATCAAATTAATTTTTAACCAATTCAATGTTTTTCTTAATTTTGAAAACAAGTTTCAAAGTCATGTCTTTAGTGATCAAAATTAATATTGAGTATTTATCTTTGGATTTTTCTTTTGTGTTAGTAGGCACCTGTTGCACTATACGATGAATCCAAAATTTGCCATATAATTTTAATGCACCATGGCATGTTTCACATTCCATTTTATTTCAGATATTTTAGAGAAATAATTTGAATATTTATAATAATATTTTTATATATATTAAATAATTTTGTAATAACTTAGGTTTTTAAAATTCCAACTATAGTCGTACAATTTGATATTGTTATACATATATGCATTAGATTGAGCTTTGATTAAACATTAATTTAACTCTCTTATATTTTTTTATGTTTTTGCTATAATGCAATTTTGATTATTTTTATTACTTATTTATTTTTACTGTTTAATTCTATTTTTCTAACATTTTATTGGTTGAAAATAATCACTTCTTATTACAGCTTATAGTCCTTTAATTGCTGCTCATAGTCCTACAAAGTTGTCATTTGTACATTGCTCATATTAAAAAATGTACCGAGTTAGTCGTGATTTATTATGCCATCTCAATCTTTACCTGATTTTTTTAATGTACTTATGTAAATTAATGTATTAACACATTGATCCAAGTATTTAAGAAGGAACTGAAAAGCTTATAAGTTTGTAATATTTCATTTATTCTATTTTATTTTAATAATAGTGAATTAGCCAAAACTAAAAATAAAATTTAGCAACTCATAATAACATACTATTTTAAATTTTAATTAATTAGAAATGTGATAGAAAAACAAAAACAACATATTTAAATAAACACAAAAAAGTTAAAATATAACTTACAGAAAAATAATTTACCGAAATGTCAAATATAACTATATTATATATAAAAAATATTAGAAATTGAAAAATATAATTGATGAAAAAACACATTCCTAATGAGTAAAATATCAAATCTATCCAATATCTAAAAAACAAATTAGTTAACTAAATTATATTATTAAATTTTAGAATATATAATGAATATAACAAATATATAACCATACAAAATATTAAACAATTTTAATTGCTATATATTATGTCATGTAATTATATTTATGTTAAAAAATCATTATAAATTGAAAAATGTAATTAAAAAAACACATTCCTAATGAGTAGAATATTAAACCTATCCAATATCTAAAAACTCAAATTGGTTAACTAAATTACATTATTAAATTTTAGAATATACATTAAATATATCACATATATAACTATACAAAATATTAAACAATTTTAATTGCTATATATCATGTTATGTAATTTTAAGTAAAAATAGCATGCAACTTTTCAACAATAACAATAAATTCCTTTAATTATATATAACTTACATTTATTATTATTATAAATTTTTATAATAATATTTTTATTTTTATTATTATATTTTTTCATAAAATATTAAGTATTCATAAACTATATTTTTGTAGATATATTTGACAAGAACAACTACCTTTTCATATATATATATATATATATATATATATATATATATATATATATATATATATATATATATGCTTTAGAAAAATGTAAAAGTTTCTAGATGATCTTTTTAACAAGACAATATGACATTGATTTTTAATTTTTAATTTAATTTAGTTATATTTAAATTAAATTAAGGGGCAATTTTATTACAAAGAAAATCCTCAAAAACATGCTCAAACTCAAATTACAACATTTCTTTATTTACATTAAGCTGCAGGTAGTAGCTACTCTGTAGCCCTTGTTTTAAAAGAATATACTTAACAGCGAGGAAGAGAATCACATCTTTTAAATGATTTACTATAATCGTGGGTATATAAATAATGGTAAGAGGAGAAGCAAATACTAAAGTTGTTGCTTCCTAAACGTGAAATTGGTACCACCATTTTCATCAGCATCTTCATAATTTATGATTTTTATGATCATTGCATACTGTACGGAGCCAACTTTCAACATTACAAAAGTACGGTCCTTTGGATCACAATTTAGGCGAAGCTTATTTTCCAATACATTCACTGATAAATACATCAAAACAAGAAATGCTCAAAACAAGATTATATATTTGCTTTAATCCCACGGTGATACTGTACAGAATAATGAGTAGCCAATTTATTTTTGAAATAATAAAGATTATTTTTCAAACATTGTTGTTACTAGGGGAGAGGGGTCAGTCATCGAACACCTCAGCAATGATTGGCCCCATACCATGTAGGCAAATCCACATATTTTACGTCAGGTGTCCCAGCGCAAGGCAATCACGTGGCGAGCACGTGCACCCGATCGAATCGGTCTCTAACCTGCTCAGCAGGTCATCTCCTGCCATTATGCGGAGGCTTCTCGATGAAGCCTCATTTCTGCTCCGGGTCTGGTTGCTGTGCGTTTTGGTCTCCGACTGTTGCACAGAGGTTCTTCGATGTCGGACGCCTCCACCACCACCCTCCACGTGCTCCATCCGTCGTTATGGCGCCTGTGCTCTCCTAGCTCGAGCTCCCCTGGTCCTGGTTCGACCGCGGCAGCCTTCAAAACTTTCATGGTTTATGCTCTGTGGCTGTTCACACTGGGTTCTGTGTTCATTAAACCTCGGCTTTGTGGTGGTTTAACCTCGGTGTTGTGGTGGTTATACCTCGACGCTGTGTGGTTATACCTCGGCTCTTTGGTGGCTATGCCCGGCTCTGTGTTGTCATACCTCGGCCTTGTGGTGGTTTTACCTTGGCCCTTTCGTGGTTTTGTTCGAATATATGGTGGTTTTACCTTGGGCCTTTCGTGGTTTTGTTCGGATCTATGGTGGTTTTACTCAGCTCGGCCCTGTGGTGGTTTTAACTCGGCTCTGTGGTGGTTTTTCTCGGCTCTATGGTGAGCATACCTCGCCTCTCTGGTGGTGGTGGTCATACCTCGACTCCATGGTGGTCATACCTCAGCTCTGTGGTTCGGTGTTGCGTGGCTTACAGGTCTGTATGGTCCGAATTTTTTTTTCAGGTGTGTTTTTCAGCTCTGGATGCTGTGAATTGTGCTTTCAGGTGCGTTTCCCTGTTGGTTTTAAGTGTTTTTGAATTTTTTTTTAATGTTTGTGCTCTGTGAATGATTGTGTTTTAGATTTCTTTGCAGGTCAATGCAGAAGCCAAGGAAAATGCAGTTGGCTGGCAAGGCAAGGAGGACAATGCAGTTGGCAAGGAGGAAGGCCAGGAGGGAGAGGAATTGGATGAGAGGAGTCTTACGGTAGGATTTTGTCCTACCAGTCATATGTATGTGTTTGTAAACACATTTAACCTGAAGGAGATGTTCTCTATTGAGTTTCTTTACTGTTTTACTGTGTTTAGGGTTTTACTGTGGTTTTACTGTGTTTAGGGTTTAGGGTTGTAATTAGAGAGGCTTTGATATTTAATTAATCAACGCTGGGTGTGTGGATTGAATATCCGTAAGTTGGGTTTATTAAGGTTGTGACCATCCTGCTTTGAGTTCAAATGAAAATCGAATGTTGGTTGTTGTTTATGCGTTGAGAGGTTTATATTATGGTTGGACCATATGATTAGAGGATTTCCGCAATAAAAAATAAAAATAAAAAATAAAAAATAAAAAATTTTGCTCAGATCTGAGAGGTTTTACTGTGTTTAGGGTTTATTGTGTTTAGTGTTTAGGGTTGTAATTGGAAAGGCTTTGATATTTAATTAATCAACGTTGGGTGTGTGGATTGAATCTTCGTAAGTTGGGTTTATTAAGGTTGTGACCATCCTGCTTTGAGTTCAAATGAAAATCGAATGCTGGTTGTTGTTTATGCGTTGAGAGGTTTATATTATGGTTGGACCATATGATTAGAGGATTTCCGCAATTAAAAAAAAAAAAAATCTTAGATCTAAGAGGTTTTATTGTGTTTAGGGTTTTACTGTGTTTAGGGTTTACTGTGTTTAGGGTTTTACTGTGTTTAGGGTTTTCTGTGTTTAGGGTTTAGGGTTCCACAATTTACACATTTTAATCTCTGTGTAGATTGATAGGTTGCCTTCCTGCAAATACTAGATCCTATTTGTTCCCCAACTACTGGTATTAGAGCTTAGATGCCTCTGTTTGGCTTTTTAGTTAGTTGACTTTGGACATGAATGACAAAACTTCTTTGAAGGATATTTCATGTGTTAATTTAATCCAAATTCTTCTTATTGCTCATTTTATGTCAACTTGGAAGAGGTTAGGGGATATGAAGCCTGAAGTCAACCTTGCTTCTCCAACCAATCTTTTTCCACACTTGTAGTGATATCCAATGGTTGGTAACACCAACCCCAACATACATGTTGTATTTGATATGCTTGATTTATCATTGGGTTTATTGTTGAAACTTGAATGATGCAAGAGGATCCACCTCCCCTCCCTTATTAGAGTAATTTTGCAGTGAAATTTAGGCTTTTTTCATAGCTCAACAAATCGGATGCTACTTTACATAGGCTAGGAATATAGACTCTTCAAACCTCCTGCATAATATAACTACACAAGATTTAGGATTCACAGTATTCAAAGCTACAACAATTTCATATCTTCCATTGTCTGTTCTTCCATAGGTCAAGAAACTGGATGCTACAGAACACAAGTTCGCATGAATGCATCTACTCCATGTTTCTCAATCTGTAGCATGAGGATGGAAACCTATACAATGGATTCCACAACAGTTATATATCCGATAACATCCTAGGCTCTCTTCATGGAAACATCACCTGCAAGTTATGCCACTTCTTGCAATCAATGGTTAGTTTATAAACCAAGGAAATTTTCTTTCAATGGTTGAAGTGGACCTGATAAGAATAAAATACAACACTGTATGTATGAATGGTCCACTTTTTTCCCTTTCTTTGTTTATAAGTGTTTCTTTTTTTATAAGTGATAAGATAGCATTGGGGAATTTGAACACTTGAAAATTTCCATTTCTTTTTTTTCTTATGAATTCAGTTTCTTTGTTGAGAGTATCCTCCTTTATTCACTAATTTTTATTGATGAAGTAGCAAGTAATTTTCACCTCCTTTTTATTGAGATATTTTGATTGATGAAGTTTGCAATGAATAATGAATTTTGATGATACAATTTTGTTACAATTACAATTCTTTTTTGGGGTTAGGTAGTGTTTTTAACTATTTAAAATTGAATTTATAAATTTATTCCATACTTTGAAAAATTCCTAAGAAATTTAAATTGTGCAAAGTTGACTGTGATTTTAATAAATCCTTGTCAAATTTAGAGCAAAATTAAATAAAAACATACTTTATGCTACTTTATGCTACAAATACTATTATGTTGTGTGGGACACCTCACGTACAACAGGTGGATTCGCCTACGTGGCATGGGGGCCAGTCATTGCTGAGGTGATACTGCATGGATATAGTTTGAGGTTGATATAGATTGATAGGGGAATTCAATGGTAGTGTGATTTGATGTTATGCCCATGCATTGATGTTAATGGAAAGTGAATTTGTTGAATTTAATTGCATTGGAGTTAGTTTCCTTTCCTTATGTATTCAAATGCATAGGTAATTCTTCATTCATTAGCTTTGAGTCACACTCCACCTTGGATGAAATTGGAACATGTTGACTTCTCAATTTCTAAATCAGTAGGTATAAAGCTTGGGTCTCACAACTTGACAAAAGATAGTATTGAATGCAGTATTGCACTAACTTCTATTTCTGTTGATAAATGTTAAATATGACCTTACAAAAGTATGTATGCCAAACATCTTTTCTACCTCTCTTTTTTCAAATAAATGGTTAGTCAGTAGGGTTGGTGGCATGTCTCGATCAGGAATCAATTGCTCCCCGTGTTGATATACTTGTTATTTAACATGATTATTGGTATCTGTTTTTGTTCATCAAAGAGCATGTAATGTTCAAGGGATAGTTTGTTTAGATGCAATCAGGTTGTTTTGTTAATGATGTTCAATTAAATTATGAATTCAATTTCTTTGTATAAGCACCATAGAGCCGAGGTTTAACCACCACAGAGCCAAGTATGTTAATAATGTTTTATAATGTTTTATATTGTTAATAATGTTGAAAAAATTTATGAATTCAATTTCTTTGTTCACACCCTCTGTTGATTGTTCAAGTTATCATTGTTTTGCAGTTATGATTTTTATAATCCACTTCTTTTTAATCAATTAAGAGGTAGGATCATTCAATCATGGTTGTTCTCATTGCAAGACACATTTTTAGAGTGGGGCAATGGGCCAAAAATCCAAGTTGGAATTTGGTGTCATAGACCTTTTTTGCAAGATGAATTCAGTTTCTTTGTTGAGAGTATCCTCCTTTATTCAGTGATTTTTATTGATGAAGTTAGAAAGTAATTTTCACCTCCTTTTTATTGATTGATTTTGATTGATGAAGTTTGCAATGAATTTTTATGATACTTGTTATTTACCAGGATTATTGGTATCTGTTTCTGTTCTTCAAAAGAGCATGTAATGTTCAAGGGATAGTTTTTTTAGATGCAATCAGGTTGTTTTGTTAATGATGTTCAATTCAATTATGAATTCAATTTCTTTGTTCAATTATGAATTCAAAAATCTGATATAGGCTAAGGCTATAACTTCAATTGCTCCCCGTGTTGATATACTTGTTATTTAACATGATTATTGGTATCTGTTTATGTTCATCAAAGAGCATGTAATTTTCAAGGGATAGTTTGTTTAGATGCAATCAGGTTGTTTTTTTAATGATGTTCAATTCAATTATGAATTCAATTTCTTTGTATAACCACCACAGAGCCGAGGTATAACCACCACAGAGTTGAGTATGTTAACCTCCTTTTTATTGAGTGATTTTGATTGATGAAGTTTGCAATGAATTTTGATGATACTTGTTATTTAACAGGATTATTGGTATCTATTTCTGTTCATCAAAAGAGCATGTAATGTTCAAGGGATAGTTTGTTTAGATGCAATCAGATTGTTTTGTTAATGATGTTCAATTCAATTATGAATTCAATTTCTTTGTTCAATTATGAATTCAAAAATTTGATATAGGCTAAGGCTATAACTTCAACAGATTAAAAAACTTGTAGGATTTAGAAACTGTTTGATATGTAGGAATTATAAACTGTTTGATATATAACTTCATAAAAAAATTGATATAGGCTAAGGCTATAACTTCAACAGATTAACAAACTTGTAGGATTTAGACACTGTTTTATACATACTAATTTGAAACTGTTTGTAGCTTCCCAAACATCCATGGATGCTATCATTAGCAAACCTATTTGATCCTTACCAAAATCACAGTGTCTTGTAGTTACAAAAATTAAGTCATGGCACCTCTATGCTTGATGGCTTCCATTTCCTGCATTGCCCAGGTTTGGTGGATTGCCCAACATTGGATGATTAGGATGTGCCTGAATGTTGGCATATGGTTGACTTCAATTTTCTCCATGTAGCCATGGTGGGACTGAGTAGCCCAAGTGTCCACTTGTGTTACTAACCCCAGCACTGACTGCAGGTGTCATATAAACACAATTAGGATTCAAACCTGCACTCATAGGGGTATAAGAGGTGGGCCTAACCCCTGCCTGATAGCTAGGGAATTGGATGTTAATCAGGTATTGGAATGATGGTGTCTGATCTACAATGTAGTCTAGCGTGTTAGACATCAACCTATTTGCCTCAAACTGGCTTGAACCATGGTCTTCTCTGCTTGTCACCCCTTCTCCTTTTTCCAACTCTTGTTGAACCTTTCTTTCTTCTCTTTGTTGCCTTGCCAATTTCTTTTGATGTTCCTTATCTTCCCTTGCTTTTTGTCTTTCCAACCTTTCCTTTGCTCGATCTTTTGCTGTTGCAATCCTTGCAACCCTCTTTTCATTGGTTAACTCCTTCTTTCTCTTTTTAGCTTCCTGAATTTCATTCTTTTTACGTTCAGACTCGAACATTAAATTCATAGAATCTTCAGATGTGAGCAATTGTGAACTCCTCCCTAAACGAAGATAATCTGAGGTTGAGTTCCTTGATGAGGCCTTCACTCTCTCTACTGGTAGCTTTAGGAATGCACCAAGTAATCTCTGCTTTTCCGGACCTGGCTGCTGGATTTCATCTTCTGGGACAACTTATTGGCCCCCATTATTTTCTTCTTCAGGTACTTCATGCTGAATAGGCTCCTCTTCCAATGATCCATTGTTCACAAAATAATGAACAAGTTCGGTGTTCAACCCTGATGGTTGTGAAGGCATGCATGCTTTCATCCTCATTGGTGGTAGATACATTATTTCCAGTGATATTCATCACAGCCTCTGCCAGCCATGATGGTGCACTTACTTGGGTTGGCATGGTCAATTTCTCATTGTTAGCTGCATCAGTGGGTGTCATAGCCTCATTGATATTGTTAGTTGGTTCATCACTGAACTGTGTCTCACTGACATGCTCAGCATCATCACCACCACAGAACAACCCTTTAGAAATGGACATTATACCTTCAGCAGCAGCTACATCTTCTTGGGCACCAACATGCTCTTCTAAGTTCTCTGCTTCTTGACCTTCCACTTCAAATGCTTGGCTACATGCGGTATCATGCATAACAGCATCAGAATTGAGTGGCCATATACCAGTCCCCCTAAATCCAGCCTTGATATTAGAAGGTGTGAGAGCCCTTTTAAATGCTTTACTTGCAAGCTCAGCTAGCTCAAACCTCTTTAATTCCACCCCTGGATTCTTTGCCATCCATGAAGCTCGCTCGACCCTGAAATAGTTCTTGAAAGGCCCAAACACGCTCACATCAAGGGGCTGCAATCTATGAGTAGTATGAGTCGGCAATGTTAACAGGTCAATGCCCAACTTATTGGCCTCCTCGATTGTCTGCACAGCCATGTGGCTTCCGTGGCCATATAAAATCAGTAAGTGCCTATTTTCAGGCGAGACATCACCCGGTATAGAAGCAGCAAAGTGGCAAAGCCAATTTAGGAACAGTTCCTTTGTCATCCATGCATGTGGATGTGCAGCCATGCATGCCCCTGTTTCACAATTCTGTATATAATTTTTTAGTTGAGTTTTACCTTTAAATAGATAAAATCCTGGTATTGATGAACCAATTGCATTGACATGGGAAAGAATTGTGATCCACTCCCTGCTCTTAGGAAATATCTTAGGCACATTTCTACTCCCTCTCTTAGCAATTACCTGCATACCACAATTTCTTCCTGCTTGTAATCCTGTTTCATCACAGTTCCATATATGGTCTGGGGCATATGAGTGCTAGTCATATGCAGCAGAAAAAGTGTTATAGAACTTGGAAACAATTTCAGGGCTTATATTTAAAGCCCGGTCTCTGTCAAGGCCCTCCGCTGTACATAACACAAGGTCTGGATGCCTCTTTTTAAACCCACTCCACCATGACTTACCAGGAAAACCATATTTAAAGGGGTTTGGCCTCCCTTGACAGATTTGAGCTACAGTGGATTTAAGTTGTATAATCTCTAACCCATGTCCCAATTGGGCCATCTCCTTACACCACTCCACCACCTCATCCTCCTCCTCTTCAGTCATAACTGTAACAGGTCCTCTACGCTTTGTATTAGTCAACCCATTTATCCAATAATGTATGTTAGAGGCAACAATACCATGTTTTTTTGCAGATGCACGGATTGAATATCCCTTAAACTCGATGTCACCAATTGCATCGAGCATGTCTTGCTTCGTCCAGCCTCTGATTGCACTGATTTTCTTTGTTGAAATTATGTTTCGGGAAATAACTCCCTAGAGGTTTGTTGGGTCAAAACCTCCACAGATCAGGGCATGCTATTCAAGAAGGACTCACACAACCACACTTGTATGCTAAAACCTAGATAACATCGATAGTATAACTCACCTGTAATCCTACGTTTGATGTAGATCCCGCAGAGTCCAAACCCCCAACAACCCTTCTTCCTCCTCAACCTGAAAACCAAGAAGAAATGTGCACGGAAATATAGTTGTACAGCATATATTTATCCTAAATGTCAGTGAAATCCATGTGAAACGTCATATAAACAATAATAAATGCTTAAATAATAATCTTTTCACATATGCAAGCAGATATTAACACGTGAATTCAGGAACAAGATGGTTCTTCTTCATTACGAACAACATGTACAGTAATAAAAAGTGGAGAGATCACCTGAATCCTTCCATGATCTTCGAACAGACCGTCGTCCAGATCCATCCCGCCCTTGCCTCGCTAGGATACTTTCAAGACTTGTGCACACGAGATGACATATAAACGGATGAACATTTCCAGGAAACAAGGGTTTCCTGTAAAAATCTAGGAAAGTGCAGGAGGCACGGGAAATCAGACTTGAATTGGGATTCCAACAGAGTATAATGTCTATAAATTTCTCTCTCCCTTAGGCCATGCACATGAGGGGCTTTTATACTCCCTCAAAGTAGTTTCAATCAGTTGGAAACAGTTGGCCACGTGCTGGGGTGGTTGAACTATTGGAGTAACCATCAACCCAGCCCGAAAATAGGGAATTTTTATATATTTTTAAATGATTTTAATAGCATACGTGGAAAAGTGTGTATGGACTCGCGTATACACGCGGAAAAGTCTGGGCATACCCGCATATGGGATTTTTAACACTGTTTTTTATGAATTTTGTTCAAGTCTGTGGGAATGGGTGCCCAAGGCCAAAGAGACAATCATGAATCACATAAGGGTGAAAATGATGCTATAACAGATGCCCCCTAATATATGAGGTCAGAAGGGGTACATGATGGCCGAAATGTATTATGCATGTAGAAATAACTTCGCAAGGACAAGAGAGGACTTCACCAGATTTCAGCCTGCCAAAAACCAATGAAAGAAAACAGAGAGTCAACTCATGCTGAGGCAGGCATACCCATGCTCAGTCAAAATACATCATATAGAAATTACATGATAGATCCAAAATGTATACAAGTATAATTGAACTGAAAGTACACAATGAATCATCTGAGCATGGCCCGGAAGTACAAGTCGGAATCAATGTCCAAGTATCACATATAGAAAGTTGATCAATGATGCTGAAACTGGATGTCTAATCATAAAAGTAACTGAATCTCCAAGTACCAAATCATAAGAGGTGGAATACATGGTACAATCACGCAACTCGGGAGCCAACATATAGGATGCTGCTGTACTGACACTGCAACATATAAGGGTGAACGACATCACTGGCAAAAACTGAATGGACTGTCAAAAGTGAACCAAAAAAATGTTGATGCAACCCGAGGTATTCACCGATCTCGATGGCACAATTCTACACAATGGGAATAAATGAGCTGAAGTCGACCATGTGAGAAATCGTTGGATTACCAGTCAATAATGTAAACCATTAACCAACGCGAGACAACCCACCGATAATGAAAATGAGTGTCAAGGTGCCCTAGTACAATATAACAAGTGTGAATGAATGAGTTGAAGTCGAACACTTGGAAAAATCTACCAATCAGGAGGCAATGATGAATCCCCACTGTCGATAGCGAAGAGTCTGCCACTGATGACTGCAAACCCTAAGGTACTAACAAAAATACTCTAGACCTTATTCCCAGAGCAATGAATCGGAGTCGATGGGAAAAGATCTGCTGGAAGGAAGGCATTAAGGCATCCCACATCAGTCCAGCACGAGTGTAACCCGCAGGCCAAAATTTGGAAGGAATCGGACGAAGCAGAGTGACGGAACCAAACCAAAGTACGTTTTCGACATGCACAAGATGAAGCTAGCGCACGGAAGAAACCCTCTGAACCAACCAATAATGAAAGCTGGCACAGAGGCGAGATATCCACCGATAGGGTCAAATGGAAATCAAGGTACGACATGAATCCCAAGTGTGATAATGTATGCTGACGTCGAACACAGGGGAAACCGCTCAGTCAAAGACCCATAATGATGATCAAATGCTGAGCACAAGGTCACCTATAAATGATGGAAATAGGGCCAGGGTGCGGCTCTAGGTTTACTCTCAGAGCAATGTGTCGTAGTCGATGAGAGACACACTGTAGACGAAGTCAATGAGGGACCTTCTCAAACGTACGACTAGAAGACCAAAACATATGATGTGATAGAACAAGATACTGACAAGACCGAGAAGGCCGACTGAATAATGAGTCAAGTGACACCGCAGAATGGCCGACTCTGGTTAGACTTCCCTTGAACAAAAGCACGACTCGTGATGACCATGGCAGTAAAAATGACACTGTATAAGTATGTTATGTAGGAGGTAAAAACAAACTCTTCATATGATTGGAAGAGATAACCAATCGGGGGAGGACTGACCAGTGAAACAAGGCAAAAGCTGAACCTAGGTCAAAACTAAAACCATCCCAAATGAAGGAAATATATAAGTGTATGTGCTTTGTTCAAGGGCGACAAACTGACACTGTACTGCCATCAAATTACGAAGTTACATCCCGTTCCCGCTCTTTTTGTTATATTTGATTTTTTTGTCTTTTTCATATAATAAGCCTGAAAAATAATAAAAGAATGCTATAGTACAATGGATAGAACGAGTATCAAGAAACAGATGCACTAGTTCCTGGGATAGGAACAATCCTATGCTTAATGCAAGGTGGCGGAAACTGGTAAGCGATACTAAGAGGAATGTTCCATCCACAGGTAAAAGGGTGTCAAGTCGCGATAGCTAAGTGCATGCAATAGTTAACTTGTACAGACAATCAAGGTCAAAAGTTGGCTTAAACATCGAGTCCAAAATGAATCCGGCTAAAGGCCAGGATAAACAAGTAGCCAATATGCAATGCAGTAATACAACTCAACAACACCAGGGAGCCTCTAGGGTAATAGCCAGAAAAATGATAGTGAAGAAGAAGAAGAATGAAGCTTCAACACATAATTCATGGTGGGACTAAAGAGGACTCCCGGGACTACATAAAACGCAGCATGGGCAACAAGTGATAGCGAGGAACTAACTAGGAAGCCCATGTAAAGGAAGGCTCTACCACCAAGTCATGATTAAATAATCGGCGAGTGAAATGGGTGAAATACTCATGACCTGATGGGATCGACCCTATGGCAAGTGATCAGAATGGAGGCTAGTATGCAAAATGCAACGGAAAGTGGATTCCCTAACCTATATGCCAGTGAAGATCATATACCTGCCATGACGGGTCAGCAGTCATGGATCAAAAACCGGAAAAAATCTCGAGTTCATCAAAACGTACCTGAAAATATACCAATCTGGGCACTTCCAAGCATCCGAGTTATGCAGCTTAAGATAGATTGAAAAAAATAAGCATAACAAATTTTTGCAAAAAATTTTCAATTTTGGGCATAAATACACAAGTTACCTCATATTTGGTTCATTGTTACATTGCTGATTTTGGAAAAAGTGCTCTGGAGAAAAAGCATATTTCGTCAAAACAGGAGCAATCGACCGTCAAACTTCACCGAATTTGTTAGGTAAGCTCTTAACCCATCCTTGTTATCAATTTTGTCTGTTTATAAGTTTAAAATTCAGAAATTTCACCGTAGAATTATTTGTTTAAAATTACGGTTCTGCGCATACGCGGGTTTATATTGACCAAGCCGCATATATATGCGACTGTGTACAGAGAAAGTCGCGTATGCGCAACCCGAAATGAAGAAACGTGATTCTAACAGACAAATTATTGAATTTTTGCAGGTTGACCATATCATGGAGAGAACGTGAGCACAGTGCCATTGACAATGAAGTAATGCAGGACCAATTATTGCTCAATATTCTTCGAAATTGTGGATTGCTCAAATTTTTCAAAATGCCAAATATGAAGAGTAATGTCCGGTTGCTCGAAATTCTTGTGAATTATTGGGAACCAGAAGAAGATTGTTTCATAATAGATCAAATGCCCATACGTATCGAAGTGGAAGATATCTATTTTATTACTGGACTCTCCCGGAGGGGGGAGCCAGTAGACTTACATGGCAAACCCTTGGGAGGGCTCACCGTGGAAGATTACGTCCACGTCTATTGCGTAGAGGGTTCCAAGAAAGTTGGGACTCAAATTGCTATCAAGGATTTAAGAGACTTGCAAATGAAAATTCTCCTTTTTACCATTGGTAGGGTAGCAGGATCTGCTTCCCTACACCAGGCATCCAGGACTCAAATGAGTATAGCTGTGGAATGCTTAACTCATTTATATGATTGGTGCACAGCTCTACTAATGAACATGAAGCAACAATTGACTTCCATCCGAAAAGCAAAGACAAAACATTTCGGATATGGTACAATCTTGATGACATTCTTCTTCGAGAAGATTCTTGGGCTGAGACCCAAAGTGATCTCTTCTATCAGCAGTCCAAGGGACCCAAGAATTGCCCGATGGGCTGACTTGATGAAGAGACTGGGGGGAAGTGAAGTTCCCCGAACCACCTGGGATGATGAGTTCTTCCAATGGTGGGGAGAACAAATCATTGCTGTGGAGGACTATCCCTATGCGGGGATGGATTTATGTGGCGATCCAGAGCTCGTCCTTCCACCTGGCGCGGCATGGGGTACAGTCGGTAAGATTGCAATTTTTTAACTTATATGATTTTTTGGATTTTTTCAATATGTATGAAAAAATAAAACATGTTTTTGTTTAGATTCAAAGTGAATTACAATATCATAATGATCATGATACAGATATTGGACCAGTCCGTCCTGATGGTTACCCACGACACAAGCACCGTAGAGGCGAGGCAGATACAGTAGACTCAGACATAACCCTCCATGTTGTACAGAGGAACTTGGAGGGTTTAACCCGCCAAGTGCCTATGGCTGCAGTGGAAGATCTACCCGAGGTCATCCAGAGACGAGTAGTAGGAGTACCTCGAGACTAGGTGCGGTTATTCCGCCGAGTCGTGACTGCGATCGTGTTCTATAGGAACACAACTTCTGGGCAGGGACCACAGGAGTAGATATATATGATTTACTGGATGACTGTATATTTTTTGAGATTTGAACATGATCGGGCATAAGCCCAAATTTTGTATGACTTATGGATCCAAATTTTTGTATAGTTTTTTAAACACTCTGATATATATACAACGATTTTTGATGTGATGTGACAAATGTATAAAAATGTATGATGCTTTTGATGATTTAAATTTTAATGTATTGAATGATTAATATGCCAATCAATTGCTTGATTAGCTAATGAGTCTGCCATCCAATTGTCAGCTCGAGGAATATGAATGAAAGTTAAAAATTGAAATGATCTTTGTAACAAACGTACCCTCAAGAACAAACAGAGTAAAAATGGATCTCGAACCCAATAAGTATTGTTCAACTACGACACCACCAGCTGGGAGTCCAAGAAAACCACCAACGAATCAACACCCAAAGATATTGCCTCCGAGAGTAGATAGATTAATGCAGTGTATTATGCTATATTATTGGAAGCAGGACCAATGCAGACTCCTCTTGATACTAACAGCTGACCGGATGGATGATGAAGCACCCAAGCCACGGAAGCCAAGTTCCGGGTGTGTCTACTAGCACCATCGGCGAAACCAAAATGACTCATAACATCCGAAACAACCTGCCAAAGCAGATCAAAAACATCACCATCCCATCAAAGATAAAAAAACCAGATATGTATAAAGCAAAACTACTATATACAAAAGCAAAATGCCAGGCCAAAGCCTAGGCATAATAATTTTTCAAATAGAGCCCATTTCTAGGCTCCAGCAACTCGTTCCCTTCAAAATCAACCAAGGTATATGCTCCTTTTTTAAGGACTTTTTTAACGATAAAGGGGCCATACCACATAGAATTAAACTTTCCTACCCCCAGGGCATCCTTTTCTTGGACATAGACCAAAACAAGGTCACCTTCCGAAAAAACCCTAGGCTTGACCGCCTTATCGTACTGAACTTTAACTCGGTTTTTATGCGCTTCATTCATCGTGGCGGCATCCTGACGCTGCTCATCGAGATGTTCCAGATGAAGGAGACGTTCTTCAAGACTAGAAGTGTCAGGAAGAAGTTCAACAACTAACTTAAGAGAAGGAATCTCACATTCAATGGGAAATACGGATTCCAACCCGTGAACTAGCTGAAACGGAGTAAAGCCAGTTGCAGTTTTCACTGACGTCCTGTATGCCCAAAGTGCAGGATATAGCATGATATGCCAGTTGGATCGAGCTTTATTGATTTTCCTTTGAAGAATTGTCTTCAAGGATTTATTCACGGCTTCCACTTGCCCATTGGCCTGAGGATAATACGGAGACGAATGCTCCTGCCGGAAACCTAATTTTAGAGCCAACTCAGCCATCATGCTATTCTAAAAATGACTGCCATGATCAGTGACAATCTCTCTAGGAATACCAAAACGAGCGATAACCTGGTTGAATAGAAAAAGAGCTGCAGTCTCACCATCATTCCCAAAAGTAGGCATAGCCTTGACCCACTTCGTAAAGTAGTCTACTGCTACAATAATGTACTTGTGACCTTTAGCCGAAGGCGGGTTACAAGTAGTATAATCAATACCCCACTTTGTAAAGGGACCGATAGTAATGACTGGAAAAAGCGGAGCTGGATGAGCGCGCATTTTTCGAGTATAAACTTGACACGGATGACACTTTTTGACCGACTCCACACAATCTTTGAAAATCGAAGGCCAAAAGTAACCTGCACGCAAGATTTTTTGGGCTGTAGCAAGCCCAGATAGATGACCACCACAAGCTCCACTGTGGCAATCATTTAGCACAGCCTCAGCTTCTTCAAAAGTTAAGCAACGTCTCAGGATTGAATCAACCCCTTGACAGTATAAAGCATCACCAATGATCAAATAATTTTTAGCCAAGTGACATAACTTACGACGCTCATCTTTCGAAAAAGTAGAGGGAAACTTCGCAGTCTGGAGATACACAATGATATCTCCATACCAAGGATCCTGTGGAGAGATAAGAAACAAATGTTCATCCGGGAAGGATTCATCATAGACTATCTCTTCTCCACAGGGCAACTCAGAAATCAACTCCGTGAAAACTATTGATTTCTTGGACTTGGCAGACATAAACTCAAGATCAAATTCCTGCAAAATCACAATCCATCTATTGTATTTGCCCCCAATCACTCGCCTACTGAGAACAAATTGAAATGGATTGGCTGCTGCCAAAACATAAGTTTTTCGTAGAAGAATGTAATGTCTGAGTCGTTGTACAGCATGAACGGCTGCTAAAGCCAGTTTTTCTATCGGAGTATACCGGAGTTCAGGTCATACCAAGCCTCGACTAAGATAGTATATAACATGCTCTACAAGAGCATCATCTTCCTGAACCAGAACCATACCAACGGTAGATTCTGATGCTGCAAGATACAAAAGGAAATCCCTGCTATAATCAGGTGGACTCAATAAAGGAGCAGAGGTCAACGCTTTTTTCAAAGCATCGAATGAGTGTTGAGCGAAGTCATCCCAAAAAAATGGAGCTCCCTTCTTCAAAAATCTCATAAATCCTTTGGTAACTTCAGCATAATTTACGATAAATCTCTGAAGAAAATTAGCTTTTCCTTGTAGACTTTGAAGTTGATGAATAGAGGACGGGGGAGGCAACCGAAGTATTGCCTCAACCTTGAACGGATCTACCCTAATCCCTTCCCTAGACACAATGAATCCCAATAACCGATTGGATGTGACCATGAAAATGCACTTGTTCGAATTCAATCTAATCTTATAGAAACGACATCGTTCAAATACTTTCCGGAGGTGAGCAGGATGATCCATTCTCTTTCGAGAATGAGCAGCTAAATCATCCAAGTATGCCTCAATAATATGTTTGATGTTGTGGAAGGCATATGACATGGCCCACTGAAAGGTAGCCCCAGCATTTTTAAGACCAAAAGGCATCTTCTTGTAAGGAAAAGTACCCCAGGGACAAATAAAGGCAGTCTTATGCTGATCTTCCGGACGGATAGTAATCTGATTATATCTGGAGAAACCGTCCATGAAGGAGAAAATCTCATTACCGACACACTCATCGATGATCTGATCTATAAATGGTGTGGGGTAATTATCTTTAGGACATGCTTTATTAAGGTCTCTGAAATCAATGCAAACTCGAATTGTTCCTTGTTTTTTATCTACGGGAACAGGGTTCGAAACCCACTCTGTCAAAGGAACAGGGAAAATAAATCCCGCCTTAAGCAGCTTCTCCACCTCGGCTTTGATAGCTGCAGCCTTCCTAGGATTGACCGGATGAAGTTTTTGCCTCACAGGCTTAGCATTTTCGTAAGTCTTGATCTCATGCTGGACAATAGATGGATCTATACCAGGCATTTCCTCATAAGACCAAGCGAATACATCCCTAAACTCTTTAAAGAGATCGGTGTAAATCTGAATCTCTTCAGGGGAACATTCAGCTCCGATGAAGACATTCTCAATAACATTGGGATCCCTGGAAATGTTCACCGGGATAGTTGGAGAAATCACAGCCATGTTCCCTTCAGCATATACCTGTGTTGGTGCTAAAGGGTTCAGGACTGGGCGAACAGGACCAGGAGACACAGGGCTTGGAAAACTTGATTCAACTTCGCTCAAATCAGGTAAAAAGTAAGACCGATGATGCAAATCATCCCACGATCTATCTATACCAGTCATAGCTTCTAGGATGGCCTCTTCGGATGGAAGAGTGGTATGAAGGCAATCCTGGGCAGAAGAAGAACTAAGTGTCCAAGCCGGAGCCACATCGCCATCCAATTCCTCCGGAGAAAGAGGAGCTGGAATGGACTCCACAGAGTCAACAATAGATTGATAACCAATCTCAGCTGTAGACATCGGAAATGCCATTCCACCCACTTGACCTTCCGCTAATGTGGCTGTAGGGGAAGGTAAGGTCCAAGGGTCCGAAAAATAATGAGTTCTGAAGAACTCTCTTCGAAGAGGAGCCCTGGAGGATGAAATTTCATTTATATGAACCGTAGGAGGTGGAATATCAAAAGTACCCATCAAGGAAGAATACATTCCAACCCCTAAATTCTCAACAAGCGCCTTGGTATTATCCAATTTTGGAATAGTTGAGTCAGTAGATGCATTCGGGTCTACAGGAGGATAGTCTAGTTGGTCCACTGTAACAGTCCTCCCTTCGTAAGGGAAACAAATAATCCGAAACAATAAATATGCAATGGAATCCATCTCATAAATCCAGTTTCTCCCCAACAGAAGGTTGTAGTCCAAGCTTGCATCAACTATCTCAACCTCTATATTTACAGTTTTTCCCCCAACACAGATGGGCAAAGCTGGGACAATACCATGCGGTCTGTGAGAATGACCATCAAACGCAGTCAAAAGAGTAGCAGATGGGACAACTGCGGGAGATCCAATTCCCTTCCAACATGTGAGAGACATCACACATGTGGAAGCACCCTCATCAATGACCGTCCGGAAAATATTACATTTCTGGTACGATGATTTAATATGAAAATCCATATGATGGGGGAGTCTCTTTTTAAAATTAGTCATATCGAATGTAATCATAAGAGAGTTCTTTGGATCGACAGCCCCAATAGCAGTGAGAAGAGCACTGCGCTGAGCTGGACAAGACTGGAGCACCTCAAGAGCCGACATGGCACAAGGACTCTGCGCCAGATCTTCTACAATAGAGTAGTTCTGGGCAGCCCTAGCATTTGTATTAATCATCGTATGCTTAGTAGATGCTTTGGGCATCCGAGGTATAGGCTCAAAAGTAGGCTTCGTGATGTGAAGCGACTCAGTATCATCGGGAGCACCCTTGGCTTTCGAAGACTCATCTTCACCATAATCACGGGATCTCGTGGTGACATCCACGTGAGCACTCATCATGTATATGTTTGATGGAATTTCCCCTTCCTGGGTGCCACCAGAGGAAGCCCCAGTGTTTTGATTCGCGCCAACAACTAGCTGTTGCCCTTGGGGGAAAGGGTTTGTCAACACAGCTTGGGAACTGGAAGAACCCTGCTGAGCTAACAAGCACTGCGCATCCTGAATTTTAGGGCAAAGGTGAGTAAGATGGTCTCCAGCACATAACTTGCATGGAAACTTCACTTTCCTTTTGTCCTTTGGACCCTCACCAACATGCTCGTTGGATTTATTTGCATTACCCTTCCCATTTTTACCCTTTTTCTTATTACGTCCCTTCTTCTTCCCTTCAGATTGTTGATTTCTTTAGGGTTAGAAGTTTGAACGACATTTACCGACAAAGATTGAGAAGGCGATGATTCAGCAGGCACAGCCTGACCAGAAGGAGCAGATTGTAAAGACAACTGTTGCAATTGATTAAGCAGGTTAGTTGCACCACTATTGATCGACCCGATAAGTCCATCACCATGAGGACCGGGTTTAGTCTTGGATAAATCTAATTTGGAGTGAGGGGCATTAGGCAAATATTTATGAAGGACTCCAGACTGAGAATATATCAATTCAAGATGTTGGGCCCTACAAATGGCCTGCTCCTCGGAAAATACCCCGGACAGCGATACATCCTTAGAAATATCTGACTGCAGAGATTTCAGAAACCATTCCAAAATGAATTCTCCTGGAATATGAGCTTTAATAAGCCTCTTCCTTCTCCACCATTCCTGAATATGATCAGAAATTTGGGTTGCATCGTCGTGTTTAAAATTAGCTAAGAGTTCAGTCCCGGCATCATAATGGACAGGCAACTGGAAATGATTTAGAAATGTTGTAGCCAGATCTCCAAACGTAGCAAAACTGCCCCCAGTTAACTCAATATACCACTTGGCAACGTTTCTAGTTAAGGTGCGTTGAAACAATCTCAACCTAATCGAATCGTCGATCAGGGAGTTAGAAGAACACCATAAATGGAAGGTGGTGATATGGTCAGACGGGTCCTCTCCATTCTTGCCTTCAAACTTTGGAATGTATGAAGGTAGTTTGGTGGGAACTGGAGGCCACCCCGAACTATATCGGATCGGATCATTCGTCAATTTCGACAGATCTGGCAATTTTAACGTTGCCAGAAAAGGTAAACGAGGCGGAGCTTGAGGATTCCATCCTTGATGGGATGAATTCCCAACATTCTGAAAAGAGTACCCTGGATTTGATGAGGCATCAGGTTGCCAAAAAGGACTCGTAGAAAATGTTGGGCCAAATGACCCAACATTTGGAGAAGGCCCCCTCCCAACGTAGAGTTACCAAACACTGGACCAGTTCCCCCCCCCCGAAGTAATGAATGGAGAGGAAAGCCCCTGATAGGGGTTCCAAGCATTAGAAAGAGGGGAAAAAGTCTGATAAGCACTCGATGAAGGGAAAGAAGCATTCCCTTGGTGACCAGCGTAAAACTGATTCCTTGCCCCCGCTGTTGTAAATACAGGGTTCCAACTTGTAAAAGTAGTCGAACTCTGACCTCCAGACCAAGGGTTAAAACTCTGAGTCTGCGAAGTAAAAGGAAAAGACCCTAAAGAAGTATTTGAACTAGGAATGTGCCCAATTCCGAAGGGGAACCCTTGAAAAGAAGCTGACCCACTAGCCATGGAAGACATGGGTGTAGATGCAGCTGCAGCAGTGTAAAAGGAAAAAGGAGGAATCCCACTAGTGGGAATTCCCAAACAAAAGGGACCAGATTGAGAAGCATGTGCTTGGGTGAACCTAGAGCCAAACATAGCAGTACTAGAAGCAATCGTAGATATAGCAATAGTGCCTCCTCCTTCAACTAAAGCAGGAGTCTGAATGCCTGCAGCACTCACAGCAGAAGCCACGTTCCCAGTCATGGCCATCGAAGGGTATGAATAAAAAGGAGGATCTTCTGGTCTTGCAGACTCAGGTCTGATGTACTCAACAACAAACGGATAATCAAGAGGAAGAGGAGATGGAAGTGACTGAGGAGACTCAGGTACTTCCTCTACTTCTATTCCTAACTCTCCCGGAAACAAGACTCTCGAGGTGAGCGGAACGCTCCTCTCGGAACCCACACCAGAACCAACTACAGGACCTTCAATCCCTTGTGGAGGATCACTCTCCACTGCATCCGATATCACAGGGTGATATCCACATGCTATGTTACTCCTACGCCTTCTTGAAGAAGGGCCTGCACTCTCGGGAGATAACCCCTGGATTCTCCTCGATCGATGAGGTGCTTGATCAGCCACTTTAACGAATTTTAATTAGACTCAAAAAAGTATAAAGCTAATCAAGCTAGGAGAAAAGAGCACTCACTACAAAAAATCCCTAAGATACAGCCAAGCAAGCAGCCTTTAGGTATTTCCGCTCCGGGTGATTAGGACCGGACACCAAAATACGAGAAAGCGAAAAATAGGACCTCCCGAAAGTAGTCTGGGATAATTATGGCCCAGGCCTACTAGCGAAGGTAACATAAATAGTTACGCCGACCTCCTAACAACAACCTTTGTCGGCACAAGCACCCAAGCTTCGCAAGGGCACCCCCCAGAAGTACTGCTGGAAGTGATACGACGTCTGCCTCAGGTACCACGGGTATTCCCCCCCGTAGTCACCTGTGTGGAACCTAGGAGCGGAAACTATGGGCACCAATCCGTGTCAGAAGCCATGCGGAACGGTCTTGAGGCAAGATCCATCAAATCAGAGAGGGGGTATCTCTCTTCTCGGCCTTCACTTCCCCTCGCGCTTGACTCTCTGGAGGAGAGCTTTCCTGGTCCACCTAACGGAGTTGGATTTCGCTCAATTAATAAACTTCTGTGTTTTAGTTTGAGTGGCCTTGGAGAGTTAACTCTCCACTCACCTAATCCAAGGCCCTACAACCTAGCTAGTTGGTGTATGACACTTAATAAAAAAATTTCTAGTTGTTTTTAAATTATAGCGCTTGTTTTAATTGGCTGTTATATTATGTCAATGGGATATGGAAATGAAACTTGTGGTGTTTTAAGACGCAGAAAAGAAATTAATGAAAACCAAACTACATGCAAATGCAGTAATTGCCTTTTGATGAAAAGAAATTTCTACACGGGTTCTACGAGATTACATATTTTTTCTTTTCGAATATCAAACTCACACTCGCAAAATCTATGAAAAATACTATAAATTCTTAAGTGCACCTAATGCAAATAACTAAGAGCATGCAAATTCTAAGATGCAAAATCTAACAAAGAAAAGAGAAATTTCCCAAGAATCCTTCAGTTTTATCACTTTTCGGCTGTCCACTAAACTAGTTCCCAAAATCAGAAACTCTCAGTATAAAGACACCAAAATATGCTTGACACAAGAGGAAGAAACCAATGACAATTCCCTTCCCAAATCAAGTCAAAAACCAAAGGCAAGAAACCTCAACAAAGCTTCAAAAGATGTAACGAAACGAAAACAAAAATGCAAAACAAAAGCAAATGACAAAACAAAATGTTTTTTGAGCTTTTGAATTTTATAAAAAAGAAGAGCTCTAAGAGACCAAGAAAACTATCCAATTACCAAGCCAAACAAGTCTGAATTTCAAGCAAAACTTCCAAAACGCTCCAAATCTTATAGTGCCACTTAGTGGCAAGATTTATATGAGCAAAAGAAGACAAGAAACTCAGTAACTCAGCCCAGAAGAATAGTACAACCTTGCAGCAATCAAAAACTTCAAAGAACCAAGAAAGACTTCTTCAAAAATTGCAACAAGACCTAGTCAAATTAACTCAAGAAAACCAACCAAAAAATAGGCAAAAATCGAAGCACAAAGCAAGACACAAAGCTAGGAAAGAGTATATGAGCATAAGCTCTCTGTTCTGATTAAGCAGAACAACCAAGAATCCCCAAAAAGAGATCTTGGTACTCGAACCAGAAATGCAAGCACTAAAAAAAAAGATTTGCCTAATAATCCATTCTTCAACCAATCAAGAGAGAAAAATACCAATAACCACTATCAACACAATCCAGAGACTATAAAGACACTGCAGGAACAGGTCTCCACAGGCAGACAAGACTGAAAAGTCAAGAAATCAAAATTTTCAAAATTTTCCCAGGCATACGCTACTTATCAGCTTTTCAACAAGCGTGCATACACGCCTGTGTCAAAGGAAACCCGTGTATACGTGACTTCCTTTAACCAAACCTGCGTGTATACGCAACTGTGTATAGAAAAACTCGCGTATATAAAGGTAAATAATGAAAAATAAAAAAGATTAAGCCTGGATAAAGAACCAGGTCTTTAATCTGACTGAGAAAAAGTTAACTGGACTGGAAATAATAGTTAAAATTTTTGGAAACCTTTCAAACAGCTGAAACCACCCAACAGGGGAATCACAAGAATGCGATCCCCAGTAGAGTCGCCAGTTTTGTTTTGGGAAATAACTCCCTAGAGGTTTGTTGGGTCAAAACTTCCACAGATCAGGGCATGCTATTCAAGAAGGACTCACACAACCACACTTGTATGCTAAAAACTAGATAACATCGATAGTAGAACTCACCCGTAATCCTATGTTTGATGTAGATCCCGCGGGGTCCAAACCCCCAGCAACCCTTCTTCCTCCTCAACCTGAAAACCAAGAAGAAACGTGCATGGAAATATAGTTGTACAACATATATCTATCCTAAATGTCAGTGAAATCCATGTGAAACATCATATAAACAATGATAAATGCTTAAATAATAATCTTTTCACATATGCAAGCAGATATTAACACGTGAATTTAGGAACAAGATGGTTCTTCTTCATTACGAACAGCATGTACAGTAGTAAAAAGTGGAGAGATCACCTGAATCCTTCCACGATCTTCGAACAGACCGTCGTCCGGATCCGTCCTGCCCTTGCCTCGCTAGGATACTTTCAAGACTTGTGCACACGAGATGACATATAAATGGATGAACATCTCCAGGAAACAAGGGTTTCCTGTAAAAATCTGGGAAAGTGCAGGAGGCATGGGAAATCAGACTTGAATTGGGATTCCAACAGAGTATAATGTCTATAAATTTCTCTCTTCCTTAGGCCATGCACACGAGGGGCTTTTATACTCCCTCAAAGTAGTTTCAATCAGTTGGAAATAGTTGGCCACGTGCTGGGGTGGTTGAACTACTGGAGTAACCATCAACCCAGCCCGAAAATAGGGAATTTTTATATATTTTTAAATGATTTTAATAGCATACGCGGAAAAGTGTGTATGGACTCGCGTATACACACGGAAAAGTCTGGGCATACCCGCGTATGGGATTTTTAACACTGTTTTTTATTAATTTTTTTCAAGTCTGTGGGAATGGGTGCCCAAAGCCAAAGAGACAATCATGAATCACATAAGGGTGAAAAATGATGCTATAAAAAATTGCACCTTGTACTATGGTCGAAGGTGGCTCTATGGCTGATGGTGGGCTGGGATGATCTGCAACCACAGGGTCCTTTTCAACTACATTACTGGGAGCAATGGGAGCATTGACATCCTCATTTGATGAACCACTCCGCAGTTGGGCCCCCCTTCTCCCTCACCTCCTGTTCCTTATCCGATCTACAATAGAAACTCTTGGCATGGCTACAACAACCTGCAATTTCCAACATCGTTAAGAAATTTGATAAGTATTACAGCACAACTGTATAGAGTAAACTATAATTATGTATGAATTCCAAAATTTCTGCTAATAACATGAAATCTTCAGTTGTTTGTTGTGAATTAATTGGCATTGAAGTATTACTTGTCAATTATGTATTACTTCTAATATCGACATGAGAAAGATATGTGATACCTACATGGCTGTTAGCTACATGGACTTGTCTAAAATCAGTAAGTGCCTATTTTAAAATGGACTTATCTTTGGACATGGACTGTGTGTTAGAACTATTTTTATTGAAATATTTTACTCAATATAAAGTCAATATCCAAATCTGCTTAATAAGCACAACAAAAGGAGGAGGCAACTACATTTATATTGTAGGCAACTAGAAATGTATGTTTGTTGTGAATTAATTGACATTGAAGTATTACTTGTCAATTATGTATTACTTGTAATATCAACACGAGAAAGATATGTGATACCTACATGGTTGTTAACTACATGGACTTGTCTAAAATCAGTAAGTGCCTGTTTTAAAATGGACTTATCTTTGGACATGGACTATGTGTAGGTGTTCAAGGTTTATGAATCCTTTGTTTTCTTAGGAAAACCCTATGCCTGATAGGCACTGTTCCTATGTAGTTAGTAGGTTGTTGTTCTTATAAATTTTGAAGGGCAATGTTCCTATGTAGTTAGTAGGTTGATGTTCCTACGTAGTTAGTAGGTTGTTGTTCCTATGTAGTTAGCAGGCACTGTTCCTATGTAGTTAGTAGGTTGTTGTTCTTATAAATTTTGAAATATTTTACTCAATCTAAAGTCAATATCCAAATCTAGTTAATAAGCACAACAAAAGGAGGAGGCAACTACATTTATATTGTAGGCAACTAGAAATAGCTACATGGACTTGTAATGGCCTGAACGTTGTTAGCTACATGGACTTGTAATAGCCTGAACGTTGTTAGCTACATGGAATTCTAATAGCCTGAATGCTGACAACTAAATTTGCTCCACAGAAATTGATGTACTATTCTTAGGGGACTGTGTGTTGGAACAATTTATTGAAAGATTTTACTCAATACTGGACTTAAAGGTTTAGAAAAATTCCAACTTGAAATTTGGAGTAGCTAATTAGTAAGCTAGTTTGAACACTCATAGCTTCTTTAATCTACGTGATTTTATTATAAACATAACTCTCATTACTTAAAAACTTAACATAGTTTCTCAACTAAAATAATGATAAAGTACTCAATATCTTGAATAACATTATTCAAGAACAACGAAATACCTATATGTCTCCAGCAACGTTCCAGCAACTGATGAAGAGAGTGAATGTAACATTGTGCACACACTCTGTCTAGAATGTAACACTGCGCACACACTCTGTCTGGAATGTAACACTGAACACACTCTGTCTGTATGTCTGGAACACTGTCTGAAAAGGATTGTATGTCAGCAAAATGGAAACTCACTGTCTGAAAACTCACTTTCTGAAAACTGTATGTCTGCAAAATGAATGCAACACTGTCTGAAAACTCTGAATGTATGTCAGCAATAGCTTAAGAGTATAATGAATGCCTCAAATGTAGCAAGAGTTGATGTTTTATAGTTTTATGATCTAGAATTTAATTGGTAGGGAAGATTGGCATGGATTGCCATCTCCCAAATTTAATTATGTGTTGTGGATTGATTTGTACATGATCCAATGGCTGAAAAGCTTTCATGGTTGATCCTTGTGATTTCCTGAATTTAATTCTTGAATTGAAATGCTTTCCTGAATTTAATTCCTGTAATTCCAGGGCTGTTGTGTTTAATTCTTGAAATGAAAGGTTGGGTGAACTATTTCCTGAATTGAATGGTGTCATTTAATGTCTTCAATAGGTTGAATGGTTAAACAGACATGTACATATGGCTGACACACATTTCACCTATTTTTGTGCAGGTGTTACCCAGTCCTTGTGCAGGTGTTACCCAGTCCTTGTCCAGGTGTTACTCAGCAATGAGATCTATTGCCCCAATGCAAAATCAGTGGGTGACTGTTTGATGGGATAACTTTACTTTTGGATGGAAAGCATTGTAATGTTTTGTAGTGCATTTTGCCTTAGTTGGTAATTTAGAACTGGAGGTACTTGAGAAAATAGGTCTTGTCAACTTGTGATTTCAAGACTTGGTGTATGGCGGTTGTTGGTCTAGTAAAAAACTGGGCCCATTTTGGACATATTTATATAACTTATTATCAAATATTTATGTGCATATTTTAGTGAGTTTGTAATTTATGTTTGATGGATGTGTGGGACCAGTACTATAACTGCTACTGGTCCTTGCACAACAATAGAAGCCTCTCCCCTAGAATTTTTACTGAAAAGAAATGCCGAAAAAGTGCGATCTTGTCAACACGTGACGAAACTGCAGTTCACTCATTCACTGCAGTGAACAATGTCCCAAGGTAATCTCAAAATATAGCGTATTCGGCATAATTGGATTTAAATTTTTTTTTTCAATAGATTCTGATCACTTTTAACAACTTTTAAATTCTTTGAATTTTTTCTCTCTTTTTTTTTTTTAATGAAATTTAAGAGAAAACGTGAGTGATTTCTTAAAGCATGGTTTCCTTATTCAATGATGTTTTAATTCTAGTGTGACTGTCAAACAGCCCTGGCACCCAGCTGCCTTTCTCTTTAGTTTTTTCGTCTCTCTTTTCTTTTTTTAATGAAATTTTATAAAAGGAAAAATGAGTGATTTCTTAAGCAAATATAAGCTAAGAAGTTGCGTGTATTTTCAATATGAGTTAAGAAATTTAGTATATTTTCATTTTCTGGAATTTAATAAAATTTAAGATTTAAATTGAAATTAAAAAGATATGTTTGTGAAGATTTTGAAAGATTGTTAAAAGAAAAACTTTTAATTTAAGTTAGATAATATAAAGGAAATAGCAAATGTTATTGGTAGAAGATTGATTATGACAAGAAGATTAAAAAAGTTTTTGAGTCTTATTTCATATTTTGGTTTTTTGATATACTATATGTATCCAACTTTGTAACAACATAAGTTAATAAGGTGGAAGGTCTTATTCATATATGCAAGTAATTTGTATGACTTTATTTTGCAGTTTTATTTAACAAGTTTGTTTGCACCTTGTTGACGGGAAAATTTGTCCGGCCAACAGTAGGGGATCTCCCCGGTAGAAAGTCCCAATTAGACCTTGAACCGTTTGGAGTAGGGATCCCGTCCGGGGTGTGGGTCCGGCTACCGCTTAAGACGCCTTCCCTTAGGTCTCAAAAGAACCTGATTGAACCAGCGGACATACACTTATTCACGTGATACATAATACAGGATTGATGTATTAGACCCGAATCAAACACTATGCGTAGCAAGATTATGAATAAAGCATGTACACCTCAAGAGATGTCATTAGCAACACATCTTTTGGGGGTAATGCTTATAAGGTATTCTGACCACAAAAGGAATAGTCCTTTATGATGAGATATCCTTTTACTTCTGAAAGATGAAACGAAATGCTAACAAAATAGTTCATTAACATTCATTACTAGAACAGATGATAAAATAAACATGATTGATACAACACAGATAGCCATGACGCATAAATGATGACATAAAGAGTGCAGCTTCATTAATCATAGGATGTTCTGAAACTGTACAAGGAATACACACAGTGTTTGCACAGCAAAACACATCATAACCATAGGGTGTTTTAACAAGTATCTCTATATTCAGATGCGTAAGGGTACAATCCTTCAATACAATGCCATGTAGTTCTTCAGTTTCCAAAAGGAAAAAGCCCTTTAAAAGTTCCCGTAGGAGTATTTATAATGCCAAAACTGCCCATTGGGCTTCCTTGACCTTTCATCTTCCTGACCGTTGGGCTGCCTTGCGACCCAGTCCTTTTGCGACCTGCGACCTGAGCCATTGTTGCGACCTGAGACCTGGCTGCTGTTGCGACCTGCGAAAAAGACAAAGAAATGCGACCTTGCGACTAGGTCGCTGGGTCGCGAGGTCGCAAAAGGAGGAAAAACTAAAGAGGTGCGACCCTGCGACCTTGCGACTAGGTCGTTGGGTCGCGAGGTCGCAAAAGGCGATAAAACTAAAGAGGTGCGACCCTGCGACCTTGCGACTAGGTCGCTGGGTCGCGAGGTCGCAAAAGGCGATAAAATTAAAGAGGTGCGACCCTGCGACCTTGCGACTGGGTCGCTGGGTCGCGGGGTCGCAAAAGGTGAAAACATCACAGACGTGCGACCTGCGACCTCGCCAGATCTGCGAGTTATTTGGAGTTTCACCAGCATCTGCTTGTTCTGAAAATGTCTCCTTGTTTGCTGGGGAAAACCTTGTGCGATCAGAGTGGTTCTTCCTGCCATAAAATAACACAGGTCACATAAATATTAATGCTAACGGCGTTTTAATTAATTTGTGAAAAGAGAAAACAATGAATTTTAGACCCCTGTGTGGTCCTGTTCTGAAGGAAATATATGAATGGTCGCGCATATCTACTATGTATTCTTCCACAATCGCAAAAGAATGCTTGAAGGCACTTATAGCTAGTCCTTAACATTTTTCAATGGAGAGTACCAAAGCCTCGGGAACTCCTATGCATTGCTATGTGTTGAGACAGGCTATGGTGTACGACCCCCTCAAAGTGTTTCGAGGCTACGACAGGCCTCGCCATCTTTTGCCTGGAATCATACGAAGGTGCTGAAACAAGGCATTATAACCTTGCTTGCGTAGACATCTCTTCCATGCGCTGTGCTCCCATGCCTCGCGATATGCAATCCTTGGGTGGCCAGTGAGGAGCGCGATCTGTTGGAGAGGGCATTGTGCCAATGCACTGTACTAAACCTTCTTTCACCTCATAAGACGATCGACTGCCGGACTGTTCATAATATTCCAATGCAAATGACTCCGACCTTCAGCAGGTGATTGCCTTCATCAAGGCAGCGGAATTACTAATCGAATGTTTTTGATTTAGGAGGCATGTAGACTGAAATCAACACAATGTATTGCAGAGAACGCAACATAACTCATATGTTTTGTTTGCTGTGCTATCACAACCAGCGTCGAAAGGATTCGCTCTCTTTCCTGCACTGAAAATCGACCATGCCGAACGTTACTATTGCAGACCAGACTTGAGTGGGTCAGCAAGGTGTCAGATCCTTGCATGACGGGCTTTATTTCTCATGCAGAGCGAACGGTTCCTGAAAGGCTGTGTATCAGCGCCCTTCTCGATTAGAAACATCCGTTTGAGTGTATTTACGTTCATGCATAGCAGCGCGCATGGGAAACTTTCACGGCATGCAAAAGATGGAATCGTTTTGTCCAGGTCCACGCGGACGCGTGGAAGATTACTCTGGCATGATTTTAAAACTCTGCGTTTCGTTACACCACGCTGGCTGCCACTGCAGGCTGGTTATGACCGTAGGTTTTGCCCGTTGTGGATGTACGTCCGCTCGAGTGTTTTCTGCAATGAAAAGTTTCCAGTTGGAAAGTTAACCTACGCTCCATGCAACATGGACATTGGTCGCTGGATTCCACGTTCAAACGCCTGTTTTGACCGGATAATGTGAAACTGTATAGTGCTTTATATAGTTTTGATCAACATTTTAATCGTTAATTGGATCACCTTCGCATCTGCCTTATACATTAGACCCTCGGCATAAAAAATGCAACGTATCTCTTTATAACCCTTGCCCACGCTTTAATTATAATGTTAACTGCTATTGGCTTTCAAACCAAAACCCGCCATCGAACGTCGGGCTTGCATCTGGTTCACAATGTGTGTCTTGATTATAAGGTTAGGGCTACGTGTTTTATAAGGGTCGAACGTCACGTGTTGCACCAGCTGACGTGGTTTAAAACATACGGCTGAATCCCTTTCGCGCCTTAGTGGCAACGCACTATAGTTATAGCACTGCGCTCCATGAAAACGTTGACCGCCACGTGTATACATATATGAATATTTACGTTGGCTCTATGTAACGGAACACATTGCATGTTCAACTCCATGCAACGACTTTGAATGTTGGACCATCCAACATACATCTGCTCCACGCGTTTACCATAGGCAGAAACTGCTTTCGATCTTTCCGCCCATGGGGAACGCACCATGGTTACGATGCTTTCTCCACGTCAAAACACAACTTTCAACCAAATATTATATATCTGTTTTCACACAATACAACTCGACCATAGGAATGGCTACGTCGAGTTACAATGCATTTTCAAATAACCTTGCCCTGTTCCATGCAACGTAAAAATTACACGTTTGACTGCATGACTCCATGCATTTGGCCATGTAGTTTCATTGCTGCAGCACTCCGCTCCACGTGTACATATAAACGTTGATCATTAGATATTCATTCAACACGTTTCAACATAGATGAAAATTGCACCATCGAAATGTTTGAGCTCTAATGTCATGAATTTTCAAATGGTTCTGCTCGCGCCTTAATTATAAGTTTGGCCCCAGCATCGTATGTTTGCTTCTCAAAACACGATTTGAAAACTGCCAACGATCCTTTGATTCCGTGCAACGTGGCCATGGTCATTATCGCATGCTACTAGTAGTCTGTTATACATTCTGCACCATGTCTTACACATACGCTGGATCACTATATTCACCATAGAGGAAATTACGCTCACGTGTAATGCTTTTCATATCGCCTCTATCCACCATCTCATATGGTTTTGGTACTATAAAGTCTTTTATCCTTTTGAACCTTGGTTTAATAGCATCAAGTTTACCATTTGCGTTTCCTTAGATTGTTGGCACGAATAGATAGAACTTTTCATTGCCAAGGCCGCCTACCCATAAGATCAATGTTGCTTGCTTTGAAAAACCGAGATCTGACATCTACTACTCATCAACTGAGTATGGGGTGCCAAGTGGAAGCGTTTGAAACGTGAGGTCGATGAGAAGTCACCAATGATGTCTCTCCTATTTTATGGTGAAAGAATAACCTTCCCGAGAAATTATTCCTTTTATAACAATGCTGCTACATATGGTAGACTAGTTATTTGTTCATACCATATTTATGGCTCTTTCAACATTGACCTTTTCTATCTTGTGGTTCTAGAGACCCTTTGCATGTGCATCAATGCGCCTGGCTACCAAGGGGTGCATGCATTTAAACATGACCTTTTAGGTTCAAATTGAAGTTCTCCATCCCTTAAGGTTTCGTATAGATGATCTTCATGGACATGTGGGAGCAAAGGAGCGCAGGTTTTTAAGGCCCTTTTGTGCAACCTAAATAATGCCACGGTTTGTATCTCAAGATTGACAGATGTTGCTTCCAAAAGGTGCGCTGCCATATTCGAAACCCTGTCGTTGGCTTGTCACAGAAACACGTATGCTTTCGCGCTGCTGCCTGGCACGAGCATGCCTTGAATGAGATTGTCATCTCGTAGGGAAACCTTCTGAGTCTACTTCATTTTTCAGGCTATAATTCAGGCTCATCGAAGTGGCGAAATATGTTTCTTTGCGTGTGCCCATCGACATTGAGAAGTTATGATGCAGGGTCTGGGCATTTCCAATGGAGTGCTTTAGTGAGGAAAGCTTTTGCATCAGTGACATAGAAGGTTCTCTCCGATCACCATGTATCACACTATCCTCATTTTAACAGTGCTGATCACTTGCTCCTCCTACTCCCCTGTTCCGCAACTTTGGCCTCGCCGTTGAGCTCAGTTTCATTTCCCTCGATGTCGCGACACGACTGAGGAGTCTGTTACCTGTGGGGTCGACCTGTGTGAACATTATGACATCACAATTACTTCTTGATAACAGTGTCTCTAGACAAAACATATAATACTAACAAGCTTAAGATAAGTATTGAAACACCATGCTCAATGACCTATGGCGGAAGGGCTTTTATTCGTCAATACACAAAAGGTTTACATTCAACGTATGCATGGCAACCTCGCTACACCTGGCGCGACTATGACAAGAGTGGTCGGGCGCACGCTGGATGATCCTTCCCACACATGGTGTGATTGCACGATGACATCGGATCATGATGATGAGACAACTCATGAGGGATTAGAGATAGGTCGGTGGGATGTCGTTGGCTGCGGGTTAGGTGAAAGACTTTAACGCCTAGGCGAGCAGAGGGGGAACCCGAAATTTTAAATATACCCAAAATTTTGGGTGGTGTTGTAGCGGCTACAACACACCTATAAATTTCTAGTCAACATAAATAATTGTCAACATTTTTTTTGTTTTATTTTCTATGATCATCATCTATATGTTCACTTTAGTCAACCTAATAGAAAATTCTATTTGCCACCTGTCTTGTTTAAGACTTGAAGCAATGTGTATTGATAGACCAAAACACTTCATGTTATGAATAGATTTTTGGATGCATTAGTTTTTTTTGTTATGTTGTGGACAATAATGCAGTTGTCCTTATATGATGAACCTCCTAGTATTCAATTACCTTAGTTTTGTTTCTAATGCTTGTTGACATTGGATGGGAGCAAAATTGTAGTTACATCATCACCTCATTAGTGGATGACAATTTGCAAGCTTACAATGTGTTGAAGGAAACCATAATTTTCTTCTCATTTTCGCCATCAAGTTATGTCATTTTTCAATAAAAGTTTAATGAATATCTTTTATCTCTCTTTGAAAGATGGATAATTTCTATATATGTAGAGTTTGAATATCTTTTATTAAGGTCTTTAGGGTGACAATTTGCAAGCTTGCAATGTGTTGAAGGAAACAAGAATTATCTTTTCATTTTTGCCATTAAATTATGTTATCTTTCAATAAAAATTTAATGAATATTTTTTATCTCTTTTTGAAAAATAAATAATATCTATATATGTAAAGTTTGAATGCCTTTTATAAAAGTCTTTAAAGTGGCATGTGTAACGATTTTATCAATGTTAAATATTGCAATGAATATAGAAGCTAGAAGTAACAATACACTGTTTAAGAATTTAATATGATTAATTAAATTTCTTTTTTCACTTTTGCATTTTTATATTTTTCAAAATTATTTATAAATTAAATTGACATGTTTGTTTTAGAATAAAATATAAAAAATATAAAAGAATAAATGAACATCAAATTTAAACCCTACTCCCTATCATTTTAGTTACAAAAACCTTAAATATCGGTAAATATCAACTCGCACATGCCAATCGTGTTAGTTTCAAAATCATTCATTGTCCACCTTGAAGCCACGATGGGCTATCTCGATCCATGTCTTCAAGCTTGTATACGTGGGTGAGTAAAGAGAGGTTTGTTCCCAAATGGAATAATGTGTAATTAATGTAAAATAAGGATATAGTTAATTTACGCAAATTTAAAGGTAAATGAATTATTAATTTAATAATTGATTTGGTGAAGCAAAAAATTTAATGGGATTTGGTAAGTTTGAAATAACAATAAAGTTGAGTAGGATAATATGAATTTTGAAAATGGATTTAGAAATATAGATATTATTTTTAAATAAATTTTAAATTTAGAGTTTTTTTGATATAAAAGGTAAAATAATTTAATAATTGATTTGATGAAGAAAAAATTAAAGGGATTTGGTAAATCTAAAATAACAATAAAGTTGAGTAGGATAATATGAATTTTGCAAATGGATTTACAAATATCAATATTATTTTTTTTCCCAAGGAAAAATAGTAACTTTTATTATATGTTTGAAAATTATGTTGTAGATGCTTCACATACTGTAAAAGAGTCTATTACATAATTGTAACCTGATATTCCACCATAAATATACAAGAGATAATCAATATACATAAGTATGATATAAGTGTGAGAGTTGTTCATCAAAAGGTCTATGGAAATACTGGTAGAATTCATGTCTATTCGGCTCAGTGGCCACGTCGCTAGTGCGCTACCTCCTTAGATAGTAGGTCAGAAAGATGGTTCCTTTCCCTATAAATATGACGACATGAAATGATATCAAATTGTGATTTTAATAATAAAAATTTATCCAATAGGTTCTGAAGTGTGTGCATATGAGAAATGGATTGTTGATTGAACCAATTAATGATAAGTTTGGAATATCCAAAAATTTAAAGGTCTTTGCATCATTTTTCAAGTGAAAATGAGAGAAGGTGTTTGAGACTCGATAGTTCAACAAAGTTGTTGTCACATCTTCCTAGACCCATTCTTAATTTGAAGTGATGTTCCTCTTGAAGATATAAGATTACACCACCTCCATAACCATCATTTTGTGCAGATCCGTCAAAATATGCCCATGGGGAAGATTTGTCAATGGTCTCTGATGTGATAGTTATGTGCATACGCTTGGAGTCATCCACAGGAATCATATGATATAGCGTGCAAATGTGTGCAGAGATAACGACCCAGATGTGATTCTTCTCATGGAAGATAGGCATATTCTTGTAAATCCAAATACCTCAACAAACCAAAAGTGGGAGATTTCGAAGCTTAGTGGGGTGTGCTTGGTTCCACCATGATTCCAAGGCTATTGAAATTGTTTGTCCTATATAGGTTATGTTGATATTCAAGACATGAAGCAAATAGAGCCAGAATGTGATGGTGGAGGGGCAATGAAGGAAGAGATGATTGACGTTTTCTTCAACATTCCTGCAAAAGGCACACCAGGAGGGACCATGAAGAGACTCTTGCAGAAGGTTGTCTCTTGTAGGTGCCAAGTTGCGTAATATACACCACATAAAAGCTTAACCTTAGGAGGGAATTTCGATTTCCAAAGGGGGTGCCACCACCATACCACGTCCGGAGGCTTATGTTTTGCATAGATGATAGGGTATCCATCTTTGAGGGTATACTTGTTGTGTTGTGATAAGGCCCAAATAAGTCCATTGTCCTTGTCCATAATTCTTACATGTGTTTCTAATAGCGCACTAATGTAGCTAGTTCACTCTGGATGCCATTGTACAAGGATGTGGAGGTCGAGCGCTGATTTCCAGGCTTCCGAAAAAATAGAGGTATTGGCTGGATCAACAATGTAATCAAGAGTAGTAATGTCTGTTTTTTCCAAAAAATGGGCGAAATTATGTGCGAGGGAGTGTCCGTTGCCACAACCTGACCAAGGGTCCATCCTGATATGAACCTGCCTTCCTGAACTGATTCTCCAAGCCAATCCATTTCTAATGTGCTCAATAGAGTTCAGAATGGCACGCCAAATCATGGATATATTTACCATGTTCCAGTGTGGTCTCCTGATCCATTCGATGGGGCTTAGAGGACTGATATATTTCTTGATGACCACCTTAGTCCATAAATTATTTGTTGTAAGGATTTTCCAGCCCAATTTTGCAGTGAGAGCTTTGGAAAAACATGAGAGGTACTAATCCCTAGCCACCCCATTTCTTAGGAAGGGAAACTAGTTCGCATCTGGTCCAGGAAAAAGTATGGCCTTCCTTTGATCCTTTCCATAGGAATCTGTAGCAAATCTGCTGAATTCTGGAGAGTATGCCCTTGGGGATCCAAACTAGTGACATCCAGTATACCAGGATTGCCTCTAAGACAGTTTTGATAAGGACAAGGCGACCTACCCTTGATAGCCATCTGTGATGCCAAATGTTTAGTCTACTTTCAATTTTGGCCACCAACCAAGACCAGTGAGTGATTTTTTATTTAAAGGGCTTGAGCCATAAACCTAGGTACTTGAAACCATCTTCAAATTCTAGGGAAGAGAAGAGAAATCTATAGAGAGAAAAATGTATTTCATGCTCTAAGCAGCCCAAAAATGAAAAAGGTGGATTTCAAATGATCACGACAAATACCATAGCTTTACAGAGTAATTTTAGCACTGCATTGAAAATAAAAAAACAGTTTCAACTTAATTAATATATGAACCATAAAACCAATATTTATTATGCTCATAATTTAAGCTATTCTTAATAAAATTGTGTATTTTTTAAAACATTTAGCTTTAATCTCATTCATAAATTAAATATTACTGTGAATATAATTTAATTTATTTACCCACAAAATTTTCACCCGGTTCACATTATTCCAAAATCTCATAATATTTTGAAACAAAGGTTTCCGGCCAAAAGCTCCAATCTATCATTCAATCTTTTAAACCTCATTTTGAGGTTATGGCAATTGACTCCATAGGTACAGCAGGGGGAATATCTATCTTATGGAATCCAACAGAAATAGTAGCAGAAGGATGGATGGGTTTTCCCAGAATTCTAACTGGTAGTTTTCAACAAATTGGATCAGAAGAAAAGATGCTTATATCAGTTGTTTATGGTCCTCCAATTCCAGGAGAAAAAGAGGAGTTCCTACAAAGTATAAGGGCTTTAAATAATATGCATCAAGAAAAATATTGGCTTATTGGGGGAGATTTTAATATGATTTTAAATTTGACAGAAAAAAAAGGAGGAATAAGAAGAGAGGATCCAGAAATGGAGCTTTTTAGAGACCTGTTAACGGATCTGCGTTTAGTAGATATTCCCACGGTGAATGGGAAATTTACTTGGAATAACAGACGTGGAGAACGACATCAAGTAAGCATCACGGTTGGATCGCTTTATCGCCTCGAAAGCTCTTGTAAGTTTAGATGTCTATTATGAGGCGGTGATTTTACCTATGCTTGGATCATATCATTGGCCAATTCGAATTGATATAGATGTAAAATAAATTCCGAAAAACAGACCTTTTCGGTTTGAATTATTTTGGTTAAGAGATCCAAGTTTTCTGGAAAATGCTAAAAATTAGTGGGAATCTAATCAGATTATAGGAAGAAACAAGATGCATTATTTTTAGCTAAGATTAACGCAATTAAAGGCAGAAATAAAACGGTGGAATAGAGCAGAATTTTAAAATATTCAACAAGATCAGATTAGATTGAAAGAAAAAATGCAAGAGATTCAACAAAAAATAATTTTTCATGTCAGAACAGAATCACTAGCAATTGAAGAAGGAAACACACTCAGTTTACAAGAAGAACGTAGGAAACAGGAAGAGATCTTATGGAAGCATTAATCACAGATCCAGTGGCTAAAGGAAGGTGAGAGAAATACTAATTTTTTCCACAAAACAATGATACAAAGAAGGTAGCATAATAGAATTTTCTCATTGAAAGATCAAAATGGTAATAGATTGCTTAAACATGAGGAAATGGAAAAGGAGCTTGTAGATCATTTTAAAATTTTACTTATAGAATCAAATCATAATAGACAGGCAGCTATTGATAAAATAACTTCTCTTATCCCGACAGTGGTCACCAGAGAGCAGAACCTAGCTTTTCTATGGGAAATTAGTATGGAAGAAGTTGAATAAGTTGTCATGAATATGCCCAGGAATAAAGCCCCTGGATCGGATGGCTTTACAACTGAATTCTTTAAAGCCACCTACAATTTTATGGGTCATGATATTTTCGAAGTAGTAGAGGAATCAAGGAGAAATCATAATGTTTATCTTGCCCTTAATGCAACTTTTTTAACTCTTATTCCAAAACAGGAAAATTCGGATACCCCTGTTGGCTTTAGACCAATCATTCTCTGTAATGTAATTTACAACATTATATCAATAATCATGGTTAATAGACTCAAGCCTCTCCTGCCAAGGTTGATTTCTCGAGAATAGATTGGTTTTGTTAAAGGAAGACAAATCTTAGATGGAATTGTAACTGCCGAGGAAGCAATTCATTCGTTAAAGACCCTGAAAATAAAAGGAATGCTCATCAAATGAGATCTTTCTAAAGCTTATGATCGCATTAATTGGCATTATTTGATAGCTGTTCTGAGGGCGTTTGGCTTTGAGGATAGATGGTTACAATGCCTTCAGTCTTTTATCTCTTCTCCTAATTTCTCCATCTTACTTAATGGAATACCGTCCAACCGTTTAACATTACTCGAGGCCTCCATCAAGGAGATCCTTTATCTCCTTTTCTTTTCATTCTAGATGTTGAAGGATTGGGAAGGCTAATCAAGGCTCATCTTGTAGAAGGGAAGTTAAAAGGTTTAAAGTTATGGGGACCAGATCTTTCCTTGACGCCTCAACCGTTTGTTGATGATATTCTATTATTTTGTCAGGCTTCGGTGAAAGAAGCGAAAGCTATTTTAAAGATCTTAGAAATATTTATGGAGGCATCAAGTACTCTTGTTAATACTGATAAATCAAATGTTTATTTCTTTAACTCTAACACTGCAACTCAAAATTTCTTAGCTAGAACACTTGGGTTTAAAATAGGTTCTTTTCCAATGAAGTATTTGGGAATAACTTTAAATACTGCTCCAGTAAGAATTGCAGACTGGAAGGATCTCATTACAAAAGTGGAGAAAAGATTACATAATTGGGCATTTTGTGTGTTGAATGCTCCTGGTAGACTCATCATGTTAAAATTATTTCTTCAATCCCTCCCCCTCTATTAGTTATCAGGGAGAGCTTGTCCTAAAAATATTTGCAACCAATTAGTTAATATGTTCAAGAAGTTTCTATGGCAAGGCGCTCAGGCTAACAGGAAATGGGCTTTAATTTCATGGGAAAAACTTATCAAACCTAAATCTGTAGGAGGACTGGGACTGCATGACCCTTTATTTCTAAACAATGTAATGGGCGCCAAACTGTGGTGGCGATGGATTCAAGGAGGGCACAATCTCTGGAAGAGTATATGTGAAATAAAATATGGTATGCCTCATTCAGTTACAGTTAAATTAAAAGTAGATATAGTACCAAAAGGGTCTTCAATCTGGAATCTTGCAGCAACTAACAGGAATCTAATTCGCTCTCATAGTTTTTGGGAAGTGAGGGAAGGTAGAACGACACTCTTTTGGGAAGATTCATGGCAGCAAAGAGGAAAACTTTTCAGTAGACTTGATTTAGGAGAAATTTTTCTTTTTACCAATACTCCTAATTGTAGACTAATTAATAATTATTGGTGTCAATGACAGAGTAGCCACTGGAGAAGATGGAAGGAGAAAATACACTAGCTAGAAGCTCCTGAAACGCGTCAATGGACCAACTTTGCAAAAGAATTAAAAACAAGGAAAATTGCCCATGCAATCAGTTGTGATATTCTACGATGGGGTTATCAAACAAAAGGGATGTTCACTATAAAGGAAGGATATCATATTCAATCTCAAAATGTTCTTAACAATGAAAGAGTGACATGGAAGAAAATATGGGCATTAAAACATTGGCAAAAAGTAGAATATTTTCTCTGGCTATTAAGTCATCGTAAAATTTTGAATGGGATAATCTGCAAAAGCGAGGAATGTATGGACCATCCCGACGTTATATGTGTCATACAACAAATGAAACAATAGAACACCTTCTCAATAGTTGTCCAATTGCGGAGGCCCTTTGGAGAAGTCTAGTAAAGATTTTCAGAAAAACAGATAGAGATAATACAAATATAAGTGAAACCATTAAAAACTGGCATAAAGGAGGATTTAAATGTGAAGTGCTGAACAGAGTATGGAGATTATCAATTGGGTTTCTTTTCTGGAGCATATGGAAAGAAAGGAACCATCGTATCTTCAGATATGAAGAAAAAACAATGAATCAAATATGGCAGAAATTGATAGAGAATATACGAGAAACAATTTTAGTGGAAAGATGGACAGAGGAAGATTGGAAGACAGAAGGCATAGAAGTTCAAATGCTCTCCAGTTTAAATTTGAAACCTGAAATGTTATACAAAAATCTTTGGAAATACAAACCTCCGACTCAATATATAGAAGATAGGTGGAAGGTTCCTCAGAATGGGTTTATTAAACTTAATTATGATGGACCTTCATAAGGTAATCCAAGTCAAGCAGGAGCTGGAGGGATTTTTTGAAATTCTCGAGGGGAAGTTTGTCGAGTTTATGCTTTGGATTTGGGCTTTGCAACTAATAATGAAGCAGAATTAATGGCAGTAAAACAAGTGTTACTGATATCTAAAAGAGAAAACTATCAGCGACTCATTGTAGAAGGTGATTCGATAATGGTCACTGCCGTCCTATGCAAATTACAACAAGGTTCAACTTGGGAAAAAATAAGTAAAAGTTGGAGAACGGCGAATCTAATTTAGGAAATAAGCACACTGATCAAAGAAATCCAGTATTTGATACCAATACACATTCGAAGAAAAGGTAATGAGGCGGCAGATTACTTAGCAAATTGGGGTTTTAAAAATAATGAGAGAAATTTGGATGCTATGCCAAGGGATAGAATCTGGAACATTGAATTACATTCCCTTCAACTTATTGTAGAAAGAGATTTAAGCACTAGGGAAGATCCTCGATCGGGGTGCCACCTAAGGGAGAATGGCAGCATGACACTGCCACGTAATAGGCGTGTCAGCTGACCATTTAATCCCATTAATGGTAAGGAGAGGTGGGCTCAGTTCGCATGCGTTTGACTTACCTTCACAATGCACTTCATTCATACCAATAAGTGTATGGAAGAGCTAACAGATTATCGACGGCAAGGTAGGGGTATCATAAGGTTATTTGTCTATGCAAAGAGTTTATTCCTCCATGAGCTGAAGGAAATTATAGCAAAGCGCCAGGGAATTTTAAGGTCTAGGACAGGAAGCGCAACTTTACTAGGTATGTTATGATTCTAATCACTTTGGCTTCAATTTTAGTTTTTCGTCTTCGTATAACTTAGGCTTCAATTTTATTTTTTCCTCTTCGTCTAAAGTCAATGAGTTTAGCAGTTTTTACAAACCATGCAGAGCTGTTGGAGGTTTTCTTCAGTTTTTTTGGTTTCAATGGTCTGCATGTCATGATAGAGGGGATTCATTTCAATTTTCTGCCTTGTTTCCGCAGTCCTGATTACCATCCCAATTTTAATCTGGGGATTCAATTCCACCTCTTACCCTGTTCTTTTTTTTTTCATTACTATTTCTAGTTACATATGGTGGTACATTTCACACCTGCATCTGGTTTTAGAAGTCCTGGTTACCTTCTGGTTTTTAGTCTCTACACCATTAGTAGAAATGGGTTTGGCTACTGTGTGTTTAGTCTTTGTATCGGTAGTAGAAATGGGTTTTTCTACTGTGTCTGCTGTGTCTCGGACAGGATGATTTGGATAATTTCTGTTGAAATCCCTTTCCATGATTGCATTCAAGTCCGCGGTTCTCGGTCAATCCTCGTAATTCTAAATTGTCTGATTAACAATGTTAACCCTAAGCATTTGTGGGAGGGTGTAGCAGATGTTTGGTGGCTCGCTGGGTTTTTCTATTTCCACTCCAATTTCCTTAACCAAACGAATTCCAATTTCGTCTTGTTTCGTAGAAACTCTTATTGTCTAAGCAATCTGCACCTGTTTCAATTTTCAAAGTGCCTGTCTATGAAATGTTCTATTCGTCGAGTTACTTGAAACTCTACACTTTGCGTCAATACTGTTTTCATAGCCCACAATCTACGAAAGTTTTATGATAATGGGAAGGCTTGGTTTGGCAACATCAGGGCAAAAGAAAATTGCAGTCCATACCCCAAGATTCCATTTAAACATTTGGAATTTCATAATGATTCAAGTATTATATCCTTGCTATTGTTCGCTATACAGGATTCTTTTCAATCAAAATTACATACAGGGGCATTCAGGGCAGAATGAAAAAAGGTAAGGGAAGGAAGTTACAATCAATCCAAGTAGCTGGTCCAAGCAAAAGACGAAGGAAAAATAATCAGCAGACCCTTGAAAATCTAGCAAAGAGTTATGAAACTGGGATTCCAAAGGATATTCGGAAAACTATATAGGGATGGGAAAGGGATAGTGATGATGAAGATGATGATATTCAAAGCCACCAAGAAGGAATAGATTTTCTTTCTGACCCAGGTAATACAAGAGGAAGAGTTTCTCTATTTCAACAATCTGTTAAAACATGTTGGAAAATCAAATGTATTCTTACAAAAGCACTGTCAAGTATGCAGGAAAAAAAAATCAATTTTTCCCTGTGTTTGAGCTCCAGCAGATTAAACAAGATATGAGGTAAATGACAAAGGCACAGGTACAAGTCAATGCGAGAATAACAAGGATTGAGCAACAACTTCTCAATATGCAACAAGCTGAGATGCCAGGGTCAACTGCAAAAGGCTGTGCACTTGTTGATTCATCAGATGGTTAACTCTTTTACAAGTTCAATTTTGTATGTTTTTTGAGGATATTAAGTCTATTCTCTATTTTATTTGTAGTTTTTATGGACATAGTAAAGGATTGTTCGTTGTTAGTAGAAGGAAAAAATAATTCCAATTTTGGTTGCCTTATAACTCTTTGAGGTGGCCAACAGACCTGGTTTCCTTCGGACAGGTTGAGGCTACCAACAATTGCAAAATTTGTATAGAAACTTGCTCTTTACAAAATAGAAAATAGAAAAGTCCAATGAAATTAAAAAAAAAAAAAATTCTCATAATATTTTAATTTAAAAAACTAGTTTTAAAACAACGGTGTGAAATCGTTATTTTAAAAGGTATACTTAACATCGAGCAGGAGAATCACATCTTTTAAATGATTTACTGTACTCGTGGGTATATACATAATGCGAAGCAGAGTTAAATATCCAAATGTATACAAAAGCCACGCAAATACGTAAACGTGAAATCTGTACCACCAAATCTTCATAATCGTCTTTACAACTTATCGACATTGCAATTTGAAAGCAAGCACGGACCCAAATCTCGAAAGTACGGACCTTTGCATCCCAGTTTACTTTGACACTATACGGATTAGTGGGTCCCAATTTTTTTTGAAATAATGGAAATTATTTTTTAAAGCCATAGTCTAAAAAAGCAATAGAATAGTTGAGAATCTGGCAAAGATTTTGAAAAAATTTGACAAAGAGTCATCACAACACAATCTTGTTTACAGTTGTTAAAATTCAGTATTTTGAGTGCCTTAAAGAGTTTTAATAGTGCTGAATCTATTTCCACTATTAAAAATGCAATTCAAACAAAAAGCTGCCATCTCGACTATTCCATATGCTGGATAAACAACTTCTTTTTTAAACACTGATCCTGTCCCATTTTTTGGATTTTTTTTTTCTGGATTCTAATCACTTTTAACTTAGACAACGCCTTTTTAATTTATTGGTATCTGTTGGGGGAGAGGAAGGCGTGCGATGTAATTAAGAGCAAGAGAGCCATAGTACATGGCGAGGCTTATTTCCTCTGCCATAGGCCCATAAATGTGCCCAGGCAGGAAATGCCCGTCGCAGGATGATCTACAACTTTAATTTGACAGCGGGAATTTCCTGCCTAGGCGCATTTATGGGCCTATGGTAGAGGAAATAAGGCTCCCCATAGTACATGGAATCTCCCAATTTGAGTCTTGTATTTATTTGTTTCCCCAAATTTGGATCGGAGTACAGCGAAATCGGATTGCCCTTCTCATTTACAGCCAAAACGTCGGGATCTATTGTATCACTCACCGCGCCCGGCGCCAATGTCGCTATCAGAGCCAACACGTGCCTCACAGGCGGGAATTTCGTTGCAACCGTCCACGCGAAGGTTCGGCTCTATTACCAAAAAAAAAAAAAAACCCACGACTCCACTATTATATATTAAGCAACAGCGAATCAGCTATAAACCTTATCAAGTTTCAACATCGGTTGTTTAAGTTAACGTAAATCTGGAGATATATAAATTACCATCAAAAGTGCGATCCAGAAGGTGGTATTTCTGTCATGGCGGATGTTATCCGGAAATCCAGGTAGATTTTCAATGAAAGATTCGATGGTGCCTTTCTTTGGCCCTTCTAACCAATACTTCTAGCACCGATGCCTGTAATGGAAAAACAAGTCATTTATCGTTATACAAATAATTTATGGAAAAACAAGTCATTTATCTTCTAAACTATGAAATAATTAATGATTTAAAAGAATGAATACGAAGCATAAATTGAAGTTTCTCAGAAGACAAGGAAGTCCTGTTTGGCAGAGAGAGCCACTCCGTTGGGGAAGTAAAGATATTTGAGCAGCACGGTCGTTGTCTTGGTGGCCGGTTCATATTTCAGCAATCAGTCGTGTGGTCGGTACTCCAAGATATCAAAGAAGTGGTCATGGAAGCCATATTTATATGACGCATCTGTGAAATAAACTGCCCCTTCTCTTCTTGCATCGACTCCATCTACAAATCTTCAATGATATAACCATGCAATGGAGTTATGATTACTTAATGAAGCATTCCTTGACTCTACTTGTCTATGTTAACTGATTTAACATAATTTTATTCACATATATAAAAAAAGCATAGCTAGGTTTCCAAATTTTTTAATAATCACGATTCTCAAAAACATTACTTCAACTCCAATCCATCTGCTTTGTTGGTCAGGATCTCCACACGGCCTTCCGTCACATTTAGCAAACCCTGCGAAACATAATGGAAATTGGTAGAGTTGAGAAAAGGAAAGAAGTTTATCATGTGGTAATTTTTTTCCAATTTAAGATGGTTTGAATTCTTTTTTTATAGTAGAAATAAATTCATCACCATTAAAACCTCAAAACACTCAAAATCTTAAAACTTGACACTATACCTGAGAAGGTACGCAAACTAATAATTCTCCATGGCTACCAAAAGCTATACCCAGAGGACGACCTCCAACGTATGTCCAGTTCTCCACAAGAACATCAAGCTGGTTATCAAGAAAGGAGACTCGCTTGATCCACTCATCACCACAACCCATGTAGAGTCTGCCTTGAGAATCGAACATGAGATCTTCTGGGTTGGGGATGAGTCCAGGTCCAAGTTTATGGGCATTCTGTAGCCTCTTGTTGTGGGCGAATACACCAAGCCTTTGGGGAGGATGAGGAAGGTCGATGTTTGCTGGATCGATTGGAGAAATAGTGAGGAGATCCCTCCAAGCTACTACTAAAGCTATGCATAGCGCGGCTGCTACTACTGCAATCGTGAGATTTACCATCACATAAGAGAGGGATTAAAAATGTAGAACAAAGAATGGAGGAGAGTATATATATGTGTGTGTGTGTGTGTGTGTGTTAAAATTAAGGAGTATCAATGAGCCAATAATGTTAAAGGGTTAATGCATAAAGACTGAAGATCAAAGAGCTTAACCCGATAGATAAACATAAAGCACAAATTAAAGGCATATCATTGCTTAAGGTCACATAAGAAGACAGATCAACAAAAGAGCCTCTGAATGCCACATCATCGAGGCCATAACTCCTCAACTGCCACCTGCAGATTTATTTTCGCAAAAGAATACAAAATGAATGCACAGTCAGAGATCTTTTGCCAAAGACAGCTCAGAATTTATGATCAGCCTACCAAAGCCCCCAAAGTCAACAATAGTAACTAAGGTTGATGAAATTTAATGTAAAATCATTAAAACAGAGATGAGCATTCAAAATCTTCTCTCTTAGGCCTCCCAAAGATCAATTAACCATTACTTTGTATTAATTGAACCAATGATCCCTTCTTACACACAACCTCTTCATTCTCCTATAAATATTTATGTGGAAGAAATTATAGAGGTTGGTCTCTGGATATTTGTTTCATGTAAATAGCTTTGAAGCTGTTGTAGCTCTGTTTGTAATTGAAGACACATAAGCTGAGATGAGAAGTTTGAAGCCGTAGAGGCCAATTGGACTTGAAGATTGTAACTGGCTTGAACATCAAATACAAATAGCTGATTTATGGGATCCTGGTCTATGTTAATGGTGATGTGTTTCTCACTGTAATTGTTATTTTCCTTTTTTGTTTCCATTTTGTCCACTTTCCTCTGATAAAGAACAACAAGTATAGATTAGGATTTACTCTTGAAGTACCCTAAGTCTCACTAATAAATCTCCATCCCTTATGTTTTCTACTGATTGTTAATTTGAAGGTAATTCAATAGAGTATAACCAGTGAAGTATTGGTAAGCCCATGTTTCCTGAGTACAACTTGAGATTTTATCTTTAAATGTTCTTGATAAGTTTGCTAATTAAAGATTGATGATCGAGATTTATGTAGGAACGCAACAGAATAAACATATAACCATAAATACAGAGATGCAGCGGAATTAACACTTCATTTCATTAATATCAAAGAACTGAAATTTGCTTACAGACAGAATGGAAATAAAACTAGCTAGGGCACTGGTAGCTATCTCTGAGAAGAGATGTGGCGGCTACAGGCCTCTGAACTGCGTTACAATGAGGCTCTAGGGCCTATTTATTATTGAGAAACAATGGAGAACCCTAAACATCCCAAAAACCTAACCCTAGGAGATGAAGCGCCAAAACTATGGGCCCCGTTTGGGTAAATTGGTGTTTCAACTTCCCATGGACGTAACTTTGGCATACTATCTCCGTTTGACGCACATGATACATCATTAGAAAGCTCTATCCGAGGACTACAATTGTTGGGACGAATTGGATGATCCAATTTGCTAGTAAAATGATACCCAAAAAACGTCGTTTAGGGCCTCAAAACGGCTCCGGAAGTTCAGGACCCGAAAAACTGCTAAAAATAGTAAGTTATGCCGAAACTGAAAAACTGAAAGAGACAATGGTGGGGGCCCAAGTGGAATAGGCGGGTGGCCACCAATATCCACCTGGATCATTCCTCCCCCTTAGGAAGCAATGGTCCCCATTGCGTTAAGTTCCTCCATGAGATGAGGAAATTTCTGCTGAACTTGGTCCCTGGTGAACCACTTTCCTTGGTGCAGGAGTTGGCCAACTTTGACAACCCGATACAGTTGGATCCTCTGTTGGCGAGTGTTATTAATTTTCATGTCCATGATACAATCTGTGGTGGCCTGTTCCATGCAGTCTGGGTTTAACTCTGTTGGTGTGAGTTGTTCCGCAATGTCCGAAGTGTCCAGTAGAGGTGGGAAGTAAGGACGAAGGCGATCCACATTGAAGACTGGGTGCAGACCAAGGAATGGTGGAATACTAAGCTCGAAAGCATTGTTCCCTACAGCCTTGGTGATGGTGTACGGCCCGCATCGGAGCGGGCGAAGCTTGCGGTGAGGTCCAGTGAGGCGGTCCTTCTGCAAATGCAGCCATA
>JAXQQM020071359.1:0-81654 GCA_034641835.2 Pinus albicaulis
AAGAGCCAAAATCTCAGGCCTCCCTGAGTCGACCATCTCTTCTGTAGCCAATCAAAAAACTGTCAATTCTTTGACCAGTGTCTCTCCCGGCGTCTACAAAGACTCATCTTTGCTTCGAACCTTCCCTGGTCTTCCTCCTCCTCCTGTCTCTGACCCCATCTCATCGAATGTTTGCATGATGCAATCGTCTCGGGCTGCTCTCAAGCAATCTGCTTTGGCTAGTCAGCAACAACGCTCTTCGCAACTTTCTCCTAGCCCTTCACCTGCAAATGGTATTCATGAACCTCTTTACCCTCCTGGAATGGTTCCTCCAAGCCTTAGCCATTTAGGAGCCATCCCACCTGGCCATTACCCCTCTGGTCAGATACCGTTCCTAGCTCCCCCACTAGGAGTGTACACGGTACCTGTCATGGCCACCCTCTCTCTTCCGAACCTGACCCTTGGGATTCCCATCTGGTACCTTGATCCTCCAGCCGCAACCTTGCCTGGTCAACCCAAACCTTATATTTCTTTGACCCCGGTTCAACTGATCCCCATGACTTCTCCCGCTGCAATAGTGCCTCAGTCACCTCAAGAGGAACCACCTCCTGTTGCGACCGCTTCGGGTAAGAATAACAAAGCTCGCAAGGGGGCATCAAAGGACAAGGCTGCCCCGACAAACCCTGCCCCTCCTTGGCCTCCAAAGCATACCATCCAGTGTGATTTGTGTGATGTTTTCGGTCACACCACCCACACCTGCCCTGGATTGCTTCATCTCAAGCCCATGGTTAATGTCGTGTTCCCTGAGTCCACGGTCCCGGAAGCCTTTGTTCCTTCCGCGACCACGGCCAAGAACCCCAAGACTATTCACACCAACCACCCCTGTGCTTTGTGTGATCTCCATGGCCATTACACCCACCTTTTTCCTCGCCTCGAGGACTTCCGCACCTCTCTAGCCGCGGTCCGCCAATTCGAGGCCAAGCGCAATGAGTCCACCTCTCCCCTATTTGCGCATTTTTCTTTGGCAAAACTACCAGATATGACTGCTCCCATTGACATTCCCCCTCCTGATGTCAAGATGATGGAGCCTTCGTCCAACATTTTCTACCTATCATCATCCATGAGACCCTCGGGGAACATTCCCTCTGAATCCTCCCCTGTTGTTTCGCTTGACCTTCCTTCAGTGATCACCTTGGGCTCAACATCGGTAGATCCTTTATCTACTTACTCTTCTATCACCCCTTGTGAAGATGCGCAGGTGAACCTCTCTTCTCATGATGATGAGTCAGGTAGCTTCGCCGCGTCAGGTGGTCTTTCTTCCACCAGTCACCCCATCTTTTATCACGGTGACGACATTATGGAAAAACTCCCCACCCCTGAATTTATCTATTCCCCCTGACATCGAACCCATGCATTCACACCACATACACCTTGTGGCCATTACATTGAAACCCAATGTTTGGGTAAGGGGGCACCCACATTTGAGAGACCAAGAGAAGCAATTCTCCACAACTCTCCTAGTGTATATGGTCATGCCGACTTTAGTACCATTATTATTCCACATTTAGAAGAACCTCTAGAGTCCCATATCACTTCAGATCACTCTAGGGATGATACCCCTTATCGTTCCTTCATCTTACATCAGCAACTCCGTCTCTTAGACATCGTTGTTGACTAACCTATAGCTTTTCTATGAGAGCATCAGTTCATTATCTCCAAATCCTCTCTTTGGGATAGTGACACTAGGTATGCCAACTCGGAAACTTAAAGTCCATTTGATTCCTATATGCAGTACCAAAAGAGATTGGTAATCCTCCATTCCATTTCTCAAACTACATAACCATAACGAAAACAAATGGCGCACCACATCATTAAAATGTGTTTAGATTCCCCTTTTTCTAAATACATTTTTGCATGACCACACCATGCTTGGGGGCACCTATGCCCCTCAACCATAACCCTCCTCAAAATCGAATTTCTTCACTTGGAACACTCATACTAGGGGCACCATTTGGCCTCCATACTTATCCATGCTCTTGTTGATGTTCGTCGTGAGTTACCATCTTGTACTCATGTTTTTATGGTCCCCCATTGGACCTTTACTGTGTGGCAGCACCATCAAGTCGCCCTTGTTTAGAGCATCCAAGTTGAGTCATCATCACATTCATGGAGTCTATCCCGAGTCCCTTTGTACCCCGCTATAGTCCTCCATCCTTCATTGCTTGGTCCCTCTCTTGTGTCGCACATTATGGCCTTCATTCCCACTGTCCCCTATCCCTCATGATATTGTGTCAGTCGCTGCCACGTCATTCCTACCCTTTATGCTCTAACAAGGGAAGTCATCCGTTCGCTACTTCCGCCCTCCATTCCCACTTGGTCATCATTGGTATTAGTCCGTCCGTATTAGTCTGTCCGTCGTCTACTATTTTCTCGTGCCTTAGTTGAGGATCTCTCATTGCCTCACCGTGGCGAACCTCCTTCTTTCTCGACACGCCTCCTTAATTCCTAGAAGATGTGTCTGAATTGGTGGTGTACCTTGGTTCCGCCCACTCTTGTTCGCGTCTTCGATCAAGCAAAGGGATCTCTCCTTACCCTTTGACTTGATTGTTTCTCCACTCCAGCTCCTTTCAGCATGATCGAGATTCGTATGCTTGATGGTTCAGTGATGCAGCAGCAGCTTTTGGTGATTCCCAGGTGTGTGTGAGATGTCTCAACCCTCATGAGGGGGTGGCCCTGTAGGTAGCCCCCCACACGCCCGGATGACCTCTTCATTGCAGCCTTCGATGCAGCTCCATATATTTGATGATGTCGGCCTTAGTCGCTTGCAGCGCCTATTTTATTTGCATGTATCAGTCAGATTTTGTGAGCCCTTCTCCGCTTATAGGGAGCACTTGGGTTGTATTTGTATCTCATGTACTCAGATATTATTGTATAAGTCCTGGCTATTATCCCAGGCACAGCATGTATGTGGGATTCCTCGTTGTATTTTTATCTGGCTCATGTTTATGCCAGTTGTACTTTATGGTTCAGTCCCTTGTTTACTGGACACACTATTCTTTTGTACTTTGTCTCGGCGGGCATAGGTATGCCTCCCCTGCCGCCTTTAGCACAGGTACCCACTCATAAAAAGAGACTTGTCACACCTATAAGTCTCGTCTCCTTAGGGTCTAGTTCTTCAGCACATTAGTCTACCTTACATTCCTCTCTCCGACTTCCCTTTTGATGTCTGGTGATTGAGTTCTTACAACGTACTTCGGTCATACGATTTTCTCCTAATGTTCGCATGATCGGGGGGAAATATAAACATAACGCTCTTTGGTCATCTAACCTACTACCATTAGATGGACCCAAGTACACCATGTAATACCAATTTTACCCTAAGTAAAATTTCTTTCACTATGTAAAATAACTTAATAAAACACATTTATTAGGTTGTTTATGGTCTAAGCAGGAAACCCCAAAGGGAAATATTAAACAAATCTATATTTGTTTGATTTCCCTCATGGAATAATTAATTAAACAATAATTTAATTATTATTCCCGGTCATGTTTAACCCAAAAAAAATAAATTAATTAGATAAATCCTTATTTATCTTATTATTTTCTAGGAATAACTATTTGAATCTTATTTAAATAATATTCCTTGTTAAATATGACTAAATCACCCATAAATAATTAAATAAATCATTATTTATTTGATTATCTTTCAACCACTTCCTTAAAATGATAAATAACTCATTTATTTATTTATTATTTACAAATAAAGGGATTTGACCCAAGTCAAATACCTTTTCCCTCCAACAAATATAATAAAATATTCCATAAAGGTGGATCTAGATTTGGTTAATGTTATTTTAATCATGCACCAAGATCTATAATGACCCAATATTTTGTTATAAATAGGAGGGTTTCTCCTACCATTCTTCACCTTTTGTTGCCTATTAGATCACTCTGGATCTATACTCTTGGTCTGACTTTGAGCCATTATCATTGTCAAATTTTCCATTATTTGTTGTGTGAGCTCCCTTTGATTTCTATCTTTGTGTGGGTTTTCTACACCAACAAGAGAGAGAAATACAAGATCTGAAGTGTTGAGGACTTCCAAGAACCCATCCCATTGAGGAGAATTGGAAACACCTTATTTTTTTCCTCCCAGGTGCCCTTAATACAAAAAATTCTTTCAAAAATATTGTTATTGTCTTGTCTATTAGATGTATGGAGCAAAACCTTATTTTTACTGCTTAATGTCTCTTTATGCATAGATCTGGATTTTTGCAGCATTTTTCTTGATCAACTAACTACAGATCTGAAGATATTGGTAGCCATATTTGATGTTAGGGCTATAAGTTATGCGTAGCAAAAGTGGTCTTTTCTCATACACTTCGACAAAAGATTCATACTAACAGTTGGTTCGCAATATTTTCAGAGATACGGTCTCTGGAAGTTAGGTCTTTTGCAGGCTCCTAAATTTCATCTCAAAGAGGTGATCATGGGAAAATATTCATAACTCTCTCTCTGAGCATCAGATTGGAATTATGTAAAAATTAGACACAATTACACTGACTGTAGTTTTCTTTCTATCAATTTCAGAGCTGAAGGAGGAAACAGTGACACGTGGCAAGTCGTACAAGTTCGATCTACTAAACTATTCCATAATTAGGTCATCGTAGGAGATTGGGAAAAACTTTGTCTTCAAGAATCCAAATTAGGTCAGACCTATGACATTCTAAAGAGAATACAGAGGGCTACCTCAGTTCCAAATTTCAGATATTGAATATCTAAAATCACATAGATAATTCAGTTTCAATATCGAGCTCCTCAAAAGAAATAAAATGTGTGTTTTTTTTTTCCGAATTGCATAAGTCTTGTGTAAAAAAAAATCAGTTTGAAGCGATTCCAAGGGCCGATTGAGCATATATTTCAGTATTGGTTTATGAAATGCCTCCTAAAAATAATTAAACACCCATTAAGCCCTCAGAGTACTCTACTATGACTCATGAAGATGAAGAATTGCAACATGATCTATCAAAATTACAAGAGCAGGTGTAGCAAATTTCGCTCTCACAAAGAGCAACAAAAAATGAAATGGGAGTTTTGAAGAAAGGCGTGGAAGCGAAGATGGATGGTTTGAAGAATGGCGTGGAAGCTAAGATGGATGGCATGGAAGCTAAGATGGATGACATGGAAGAAAAAATGAAAGACAACATGGAAAACATGAAGAATGATCTAAAAGCATACATGGAAGGTTTGACAAAGTTGATACAAGAAATGTTTCCTAATGGTGAAAAGATAGTAGAGGAAACTCATGATGAGAACAAAATAAATTTTAATCATGATTTCATAGACTCTAATGTTGGATGGAAGAACCACCATATTCCAAATATGGATATGAGGAATTTTGATGGCAAGGATCCCGTAACATGGACACTACAGATGGAGAAATATTTTGATCTCAATAATGTGCAAAACACTCAAAAGTTACGCATTGCAACTTTACATTTAGAACAAAATACATTTGTATGGTATCGATGGCTTTTCTCTCGTAAAAAAGTTGTCACTTGGTCAATTTTTACGGAGGAAATGATAGCACATTATGAGGATACAAAGAGAAACACCTTCTTTAGCCAACTGATAAATGTCAAACAAAAGGGTTCAGTGCCGGAGCACATTGAGGACTTCCAAAAATTGAATATAAGGGTAACTAATATTCCAGAGGAACATAGGATTGATTCCTTCATAGGGACTTTAAAGGATAACATCCAACATGAAGTCCATTTTTGGGAACCTGATTCATTGGAGAAGGCATTCAGGTTGGCAAGAAAAATTGAATGTAAAATTATGGCGACAAGGAATCTTACCAATCACATCTATAAATATGGAAGTGTTGCTACTCCTTCCACAACCTACAAGGTTGAAACCACAACAATTGCAAGAAAAAAGAGCAAAATGGCTTTGCTACAGTTATGATATCAAATACACTAAAGGTCATAAGAATACTGGGAAGAAATTATTTTACATAGATTGTGAAGAGGAGGAAGAAAATGAAGAAGGAACTTCAAAAGTAGAGGATATACACCAGGAATAAACTCTAAAAGAAGAAGAAATGAGTCTGACATAATGTAATGCATTGGAAAGAATTACCACTCTTTAAACTCTCAAGATAGAAGGACATATCAAGAAGAAAAAGGTAATAGTGTTGATTGATTCGAGTAGCACCCATAATTTTAATATATTGTAAGGTAGCCAAGGAATTGAATTGTTTCTTATACCTAGCACCAGAATGTCAAGTGATGGTTGTGAATGGAGGAACTATAAATTTCTCTATAAAATTCCATAATATCAAGCTATCCATGGGGGAATATGTATTGAATAGTCCAATGATTTCCATCCCAATGGGAGGTGCTGATGTTGTACTAGGAGTACAATGGTTACAATATTTGGGACGGTAACTTTTAATTTTCAAGAAATTTTCTTGATTTTTTTTTTCGGAAGGAAAGGAAATCAAATTACGGGGTATCGTAGGGAAGCTAGGAAAGATAATAAGCTCTAATTTCATGAAAAAGCTTCTAAAGAAAGAACAATGGGGCGTAATTTCACAATTATGCTCACTGGAAGTTCCAACATCAAAATGATCTATTCCTCCAGATCTCCAAAAAGTCTTGGACAATCATTCCAAGGTGTTTGATACTCCGAAAGGACTCCCACCTATTCGTGATCATGATAATGCTATTCATTTGATTCCAAGAATTTTTCCTCCAAACGTCAGGCCTTATAGATATCCTTATGTCCAAAAGAGCTAAATTGAGCGTATGATTGTAGAAATGTTAGAGGCTGGTATAATTCAACCTAGTCAAAGTTCTTTCTCTGCTCCAGTAGTATTGGTGCACAAGAAATATGGATCTTAGCGCATGTGTCCAGATTATAGGGAGCTCAATAAGCTCACTATTAAATATAAATTTCCCATTCCTGTGATTGATGAATTATTGGATGAATTACATGGAGAAATTTATTTTACCAAGTTGGATTTTCGTTTAGGATATTGTCAAATTAGAATGAAGACTGAAGATATTCTAAAAAAACATTTCGAACTCATGAGGGTCATTATGAAGTTTTGGTCATGCCTTTTGGCCTTACCAATGCACCTTCTACATTTCAAGGGTTGATGAATTCCATTTTCAAACCCTTCCTTAGAAAATTTATGCTAGTATTTTTTGATGATATACTAATCTACAGCATGTATTGGAAGGATCATGTTCAACATGATGACAGGGTGCTCAAACTATTGGAGGAGAAACAATTATATGCAAAAACATCCAAATGTTTCTTTGGAGTACAAGAGGTGGAATATCTGGGTCATATTATTTCTCATGAGGGTGTTAAGGTAAACCCTAACAAAATTAAAGCCATTAAGGAATGGAAAGTACCCACAACCATAAAGCAGTTGCGTGGATTCCTTGGGTTAACAAGGTATTATCGCAAGTTTGTTAATAATTATGAGAGAATAGTAGAATCTCTAACAAAATTATTGAAGAAAGATGCATTTTCATGGACTCCTAAAGAAACTAAGGCCTTTGAACATCTTAAAGAGGCAATGTGTCTAGCACCAGTTTTAGCTATGCCAAACTTCACAAAAACCTTTATTATGGGATGTAATGCCTTAGGAAATGGAATTGGTGTTGTTTTAATGAAAGAAGGAAGACCCATTTCTTTTGAAAGTTGTTCAATCAAAGGAAAGTATTTACAAAAGGCTATTTATGAGAAGGAAATGTTGGCAATACTACATGCACTAAAGAAATGGAGACCTTACCTAATGGGAAGACACTTCAAAGTAAAAACTGATCATGATAGCCTTAAACACTTTTTGGAGCAATTTAGACAATCTTCAGAAGAGCAGGAAAAATGGGTCACAAAGATGTTGGGTTATGACTTTGAAATCGTCTACGAAAAAGGGAAGCTAAATGTTGTTGCAGATACACTCTCAAGAAAGGATGAAGAGGTGGAAGCATTGATTTGTGCCATTTCAATTATCCAACCAGATTGGATAACCGAAGCAAGGGATGAATGGAAGAAGGACGAATAAGTGTGGACTCTCATTCAAACAAGATCCTAGTACATCTGATACATTTAGTTGGAAAAATGATTCCTTATGGTACAAAGATCGCTTATATATTTGCAAGAATTCCCAAATAAAACAAAAGATTGTTTTGGAATTGCACACTTCTCCTTTAGGAGGAAACTCGGGATTTTTTAAAACTTACCACAAGGTGAAGAAATATTTTTTTGGGATGGCCTTAAATCTGATATTCAAAAGTTTGTGGCGGAATTTTTGGTTTGCAAGAAAAATAAAGTTGAGACAATTAAGACCTCGGATGTTCCAAAACCTTTATCCATTCCAAGTCAACGTTGGGAGAATATTTTAATGGATTTTATCATAGGTTTACCTAAGTCTGAAGGAAGGAGTGTCATCATGGTGTTAGTTGATAGACTTACCAAGTATGCACACTTTTGTGCATTATCTCATCCATTTAAAGCGAGTACATTTTCTACAGCATTTATAGAAACAATTCAAAAGCTACATGGAAACCCGAAGATTATTATAAGTGACAGAGATCCCATTTTTACAGGAAATTTTTGGACGAAATTATTTTCTTGTTTGGGTACTCAACTAGCTCATAGCTCACCTTATCATCCTCAATCCGATGGTCAAACAGAGATAGTGAATAAATATTTGGAAGGATATCTTCGTTGTTTTGTATCTGATAAGAAAGCACAATGGGTCAAGTGGTTACCTCTCACTGAATGGTGGTATAACACTTCCTTCCATAATGCAACAAAAATGACCCCACTTATGGCACTTTATGGATATCATCCATCATCCATCGCATCTTCTTTAAGGGAAAATTATAGGGTTCAAGCAGTGGAGGATCACATTGAGAATCAACAAGAAGTTCTCCAACTCTTAAAGGATAGCCTAAATTTGGCACAAAATCGAATGAAACAACAAGCATATCAACATCGTAGTGACAGAATTTTTGATGTGGGAGACTGGGTATTTTTACGGCTAAAACCATACAAACAAATGTCCCTCAAGCAAGCTAAGAAGGATAATAAACTATCTCCAAAGTACTATGGTCGTTACAAGGTTTTGCAAAAGATTGGTACTATGGCATACAAATTGGAGCTTCCTACTTCTTCACGAGTGCATCCAGTTTTCCATGTTTCATGCTTAGAAAAGGTTATAGGGGACAAAATTCCATTTCAAACAATATTTCCAAAACTTGATGAGGAAGGAAAAACCATATTGGAACCTGAAGCATTCACAGAAACAAGAACTCGACAACTATGAAATCGATCGATTTCAAAGTATCTCATCAAATGGAAGAACGTACCCACTCAATATTCTACATGGGAGGATGATAATTTCATGCAAAAGCACCCGGAGCTACTCAAATGTTGAGGACAACACCTTTTTGAAGGAGAGGAGCATGTTAGGTCCCTATATTACTAGTACAGTCCCTTATTGTTGTTAGTGTAACTTATTGTTATTTTTGTACCCCTGTAACCCCCATATTGTTATTATTGTGCTCTTCAATTATTATTGTTAGGTCAACCACGATTATATTGTGGCCCCATGGAATCCTATATATAGAAAGGAGGTTTTGTCATTTGTATCATCCAAGAATTTTTCATTCATGTAATGTATTGGAGGTTGCCCCCTCGAAGAGGCTTATTTCTAAGGCATTGATACATCTTTTCTTCTATTTTTGGGCTTGTTTCTCAACAAAGTGGGGTGCCAGTTGCATGGGTGGTGGCATCATGTAATCATCACAAGAAATTTCACTCTGGTTGGAGCAGCTGATGCATAGGTGTCACCAAGTTGATCATAGTTGGAAAGTTAATGCTTTCATGGTTGATGATGCATTGGCTGAAATTCGTGCTTTAAGGTAACTTCAATATTCTTATTTTATAATACAACTTGTATTTAATATAAAAATAACATGCTTGAAATGAATTTAATGTGGCAGGAGAATCACAAGGTGTAATGTTATCTTGTGTGTTTGGCACATACGTTGAGCATGGCTAAAAAATGTGTATTGATTGGCCAGTAATCTAGAAATAGCAAAAGAAATGTTTAGTGATTTGGGTTTGATTATGAATTATTGTTCCAATGTTGAAGTTAGCAATGCAATTAATGCTTTCTTCAACAAATTTCCTAATGAGGAAAAGTTCCTAGACAGTTTCCACAAGAATTAGGTTGCTGGTGACAAGATTTGTAAGTTGAAAAACTCTTAAGTTACATTTCTCTTTTTGGTTTGAAATATGGATGAAATATCTTCATTAACCAAAATTTTATGCAATTAGGGATGTGGGTCAAAGGTTGTCAGGATTTTCCTCATGCAAATCAGGAGACAAACAATGTTGTGGAATCATATCGCTGTTACCTAAAGACAAACTTTCTATCTCATAGAAGAAATAAATGTTCTTGTAGGATGGATTGGTTGATATATGTTCTTCTAACAAATGTTGAACCTTTTTATCGGTTTAAGAAAATTATAAAAAAGGAAGGATTTTTAAATAACTGCAAGAAAGAGAAACAGTTGGAATCATCAATGGAAAAAGAAAAAAGAATTCCAGATAGTGATTGCAACCCTCATTCACAAATGTGTCATGCTTTTTGGGTGAGGAGTCAATCTAAATTTAATAAGAAATATCTTGTCACTTGACATTGTACAAATTTCATAACTTGTGATTTCCCATGGTCTATTCATGGAAACATATGAAATCATTCCATAAAGGTGGGTTGGTTGTGTTCCAGTTCAATGGCTTCAAACTAGTTACAAAATCATCAAAGCGCAACTGAGTCATACAATGACCCTCCTGAGTTAAATGTAGAGGAAATATCCGATCTTCCTGAAGATGCAAACACAACTGCCATGGATAGTCACAATGTTGATGTAAATTTTGAATAAATTAATATGGCCAAGGAGGAGTTATTTGGCTACTTAGACATGGTTCGAAATAGTCCTCCTGCTACTTTGACCAAGATTGAAGAGTTGATTGCTTTAGTTAAAAAATTGTTAGATGACGCCAACGATATTCATATTATGGATTATGAATTTACGTGTGGATTGGGTGCTTTTGATTTGTCTTTAAAAAGGAAGAATATTTTCCTAAGCCCCAAAAAGAGAAGAAAAACAAGGCAACAAAAGGCAAGATTGGAAATTTACTTGAATATCCTGGTAGATGAAGACGAACCGTTTCAGTTTGAACAACTCAACAAGCGAGGTCACCCTCGTGCGAATAATGAATGCTTTTCCATGTTTTTTATGCATGATTTTGTTTTCAATTTGATTTTAATATTTATTCCAGTAGGAGTTGTATTTGATGTATTAATGTTTTTTTTACTATGTCCATGTATGTTTGATAGGTGGTGAGGATCACGGGGGCTTGACTGCGGGAGCAATACCATAGCACGTGGGTTCATATTGGGGGATATAAAATGAGGAAAAAAAGACATAATATATTGGGGGATATATAGGGGATAAAGGGTTTTTATATTGGCTGGTATAAAAAATGGAGTTCAAAGTGAATAAAAAAATATAAAGCTGTATAAAAGATGTTAATAAAAAAATGGATACCTACAATATATAATGAAACTAGAGGATTGTTAAATTGGGAAGGTGTATTGGGTTTATATTGGTAGGGGGTTAAATAATGTGAATTTTAGGGGTATTTTCCAATATGTACTCAAATTAAGGGTATTGTTTAGTATGCTATGATCACACGTGATATGTTAGAGGTTTATTGAGTGAAGCCCCTGTGGTGAGGATATGGTTGGAGATTTCTCTATATTGATAGAACTATCATTTAAGGTGATTAAATAACTCCATGCATTTACACTCAGTGTTTTAATACATTGATTGTTTTGTAAGTCATGGAAGATAGCTTTCAAGTGGTTTTTCATACTTGCATAGTTTCAAATATTGGTGTCCAAACAATAATTTGATATATAAATTCAAATAAAAACAATGGAAATGTAACAAAATTATTAGAGGAACTACAATGAAATTGTAACTAAACATGTCAAACACAATTTTACTAGTTTTTTATAACTAACAAAACAAACTAGAGAGTTATATATTACAACATCAAATATAATGTGTTTTTTGTCTATGAGTTGCTGCAACAGTGAGCCAGTGTGTCAGCAATGGTGACCTAGTGTTGTAGCAATGGTGAGCCAGTGTTGTAGCAATGGTGAACTAGTGTTGCCACAAAGATGAGCCAGTGTTGCAGCAATGGTGAGCGAGTGTTGCAGCAATTGTGAGCTAGTGTGTCAGCAACTGTGAGCCAGTGTGTCAACAACTGTGAGCCAGTGTGTCAGCTATTATTACTCCAGTAAAATATTAAGTTGTGGCATTTTGATTTTTAGTCAAAGAATACTAGAGGTAACCACAAACCTACTTCAAACTCTAGGATCTAGCCTTCCTAAAGTTCAGAGAGGGCTCTCTCTTTCAATTTTAACTTTGTTTTAGTTTTAAATATTAGGCTAGTTATTAAAGTGCAATTTGGTTTTGTTTTGTTGGATTTGGTAGGAAAAATTCACTTGGAGGGTAGATAGAGGGAAATATACTTGTCCATTGTGCTATGGAGTCTAAGCCAAGCTAACAGAACTGGGATCAAGGCCTAAAAGGTCATATGTCTGCAGGGCAAGGTAGATAACCCTTGGAGATCTTGGGAAAAATGGTTTTTGAGCTGGTATGTTCAGGATAAAGGGATCTTAAGAATCCTTAAATATGGAAAAGGGAAGTAGAAGATAGAGGTCAAATGGGAGAGGGAGCAATTAAGGGTTCCCTACACCGAAAATCAAAAGAAAACAAAGAAAAGATAAATAGTTAAAAACAAGTTGCTATTAACATTCAGATTTAGAATTAAAACATAGATGTATGCATGAAACAAAAGAGGATAATAATGACAAGTTTAAGAGAGTACTTCACTCCAGATAAATCATCGCAGGGATCCTGAGGTATGATGCCAAATAGGTGATCCAGTCTGCTACTCAAAATCGAAATCCAAAGCCTTCAAGTCAACAAAATATATATAGTAATCTCCAGCAATTTTATTCCACACCAAAATACTTCAAATGCTGAAGTATTTATATAAAATGTTTTACAAAATATCCTAGATGACTTCTAGGAATAAACTTAGGAAAATAAAATATCTTACAACAATAATAGTGACATCTTGCTCAACAAATTAGCAAGTTGTCCTATCTTATTCAAAATAAATAGAAATTGTTTTAAGATAAGAAGCAACTGGCTGCTTATGTGTCTTCTCTGCTGGCCTTTTAGATATTTTTTAGATTCTATTTTCTTTCACTGATACTCTTTCTCACTAATACTCTTTCTCATTGATACTCTTTCACCTTCAGTAAAACTACTTTCTGCTGTAAAAATCTGTTTCGACAGTAAAATCAGCAAACATATTTTTTTCTTCTTCATTTGTTTGTCTTTCATTTTTTATAGCAAATCAGTCAATGCTTGCCGCTCCTCATTTTTAGGAATTCTAATATTTTTGAGTTTGCTAAAATTCTCATCAGCCTCAGTGTACCTGGAAAATGTGAGTTTGATGACAAACAAATGTTTGATTTCATACTGCAAATAAAACAAATCTTCAAAACTTTTTACCAATACTTTTCCTGTGGGAATACCTTGGCCTGTTGGCTTGTTCACCGGCTCTTTGGCATGTTCTCTTATCTTTTTTTCATAATAATTTTTTGGCATTAACGTATCATTGATAACGATGCTATCAGGAATCCCTTTTTCCTCAAATTGGTGAATTTAACCATGAATCTAATGATAGAAGTGTTCATTCCTTCACATTTCTCTTCAAGTTGCCTCATCAAATTTATTTTGGTGGTTGATTTCCTAATTTATAGGATAGTAGTTGTCCTTTCATTGATTTTTAACTCTTCAAGTTGCTGTCTATTCTTGTTGTTTCAAAAATTGATTAACCTAACAACCTATTCTGGTTTATCTGCCAATTCTTCTTGTGTCTTTTGGATCTCTGCTTGTGCTGCCAATAGTAACTCTCTTTGCTCAAAAATTACTTGAATTGAAGGCCAAAAATCATGAATGGCTTCAATTACATTATTCCATAGGAAATCTTTAATATATGATATCTCATCCTTGAGAGTTAATTATTTTTGGAGCTTTTTTACCTCTTCACTCAATCTGTGGGCATTTTTCTCATGTATTTTAGCATCTATCTGAGCTTATTTTCTTGTCTTCTCAAGATTTTCAATTATATTGGTCAATCTATTTATTTCATTGGTCTTCAAGGACATCTCCTCCATTGATTTTTCTAGTTGACTGCTCTCATCTGTAGGTGGAAACACTGTTGTAGAAGATTTAGTTACTGAAGTTGTTGAAGATGTCACTGGCACTGCAGTGGCCAGTGGCTCTTTGGGTGCGAATTTTTCTTCTAAATTAGATGGCACTTCTACTGTAATGACTGGGATGACAGTGGGAATGAGTGGTTCCTTAACTGTCTCCTTTTCTTGGACAACATGGTCCATTTGTACTTCCATCTCCTTAATTTGAGCAGTGAGTTAAAGTATCAAACTCATCATTTCATATTTTTCTTTTTGACCCTGTAAAACTTCCTTTGTTTGAGGATGCTCTCCTTGAGGAAGCTTGAGTTGTTTCCTCAAGGCAGCTATGTCCTCATTTTTCTTTTTAATCAATTCTTCTGCTGCTTTGATGTTTGTAGGATCATATCTTACGTGTAATACCAAATCTTCTAAGGCCTTTATCCTTAGATCCTTTGCATATAATGAATCTTTATCCATATTCATTTGGTCCTGCATATTAGAGATGGTATTTTGAAGCTTATGAGAACTCATAGCTTTTGTAGTCACTGTGGAATAGAGCATCTTTGATGTTTGCCTATGAAATTCAATCTGATCCAACTCATGGATTTTATCTGTGGCTACTTCCATATCAACCTTTTTATAGTCAGCAACTATCTTTAGCACTGGTACAACGGGCTGTAAAACTGACATAATCAATTTTTGAGTTGAATAATCAAATGCTGATAGGAATCTGTTTTGGTTACATAGCTTTTGCTTCAAAAACTGAGAATATATTTCAGTTTTGATTTCCTCATTCTTCAATTTGATTTGCTTGTATTTTTCCTTAATATCTAAATCCTTCTTCTCAGCTGAATGTGAGGAAGAATCCTCCATACTTTGTTTCCTCTCCATTATCTGTGCATCTTCATTATTCAATTGTTCCTGATTCCGATTTGCCTCACTGATGATTACAGTGGCTACATTGGTCTCTGTCTATGCAATGTTGGTATTCAAGGTCTCTGTCTCTTCAACATATATTGTTACTTTACCTTTAGCTATTATATCCCGTTTCGACCTCTTATTGTAAATTATTTTAAAATTTGTCTCTGTTGTAGTCTCTGCAGTGTAAGCTCCTTCTTCTCTGATTCTTTTAGTGGATGTCTCTAGCTGTTTGGAAATTTCCAAAGGGTGAATAGTATTCCTTTGGATTACTGCCTCTATTAAAGTATTCTCAACCCACTCAATTTGATTATCAAACTTCTCTATATCTGGATTTGACTCATGGATAAAGGGTGTTAATTTACATTTTACCCTTAGTTTACTTAAGATCCCTTGTTGATCATAATTACATGGGAAGCTTTCTTCTAATTTGAATTCCAGTAATTGACTTGTTGCTTCCTTTTCTACCTCTCTTTTACTACATATAAAAGGCCTAATTTTATTTTTGAGTTTAGATTGGGTCTTTTTCTTGGATGCCATGAAAATAATTGAATCTGAATTTAGGATCTACCTAATGTATTCTAAGGCAAAGATCCTCATTGATGGATGCTTTGGTAACTTGTAAGGTAACAAGTTAGAACCAAAAACTCTAATTTCAGTGAATTTCTCATATAAATACCAATCACCTACTTTGCTTTTCTCTGATAGCTGCAATATTCTCTTCATTTCCTCACTAATCCTAGGCTGCTCTGTTTTTGTCAAGATGGTGGTCAATGGATGTACAAAAAACTCTGCAAACTCTAAATAACTGAATTTTGTGCCTTCTTTTCTAAGTATATATGTCCAGAAGATAACTGAAAGAGTGTTAGGTCCCTATATTACTATTATAGTCCCTTATTGTTGTTATTGTAACCACCTTTATTGTTATTATTGTACCCCTGTAACCCCCATATTTTTATTATTGTTCCCTTAAATTATTATTGTTAGGTCGGCTAGGATTACATTGTGGCCCCACTAAGAGTACATTGTGGCCCCATGGACTCCTATATATAGAAAGGAGGTTTTGTAATTTGTATCATCAAAGAATTGTTCATTCATGTAATGTATTGGAGGTTGCCCCCTTGAAGTGGCTTATTTCTAAGGGTTTGATATCTCTTTTCTTCTATTTTTGGAGCTAGTTTCACAACATTTGGTATCGGAGCTTTGGATTCTAGGGTTTTGCTAACCCAAACAGGTCATCGTGGCATTTTCGCTATAATTTTTTTTCTACGAAGGTTCAGAAGCTGAAATTTTTAGAGTACGAAGCCCAAATCTTGAGGAACATCATCACAAAATTTTAGAGCTTGGTTCACAATATTTTCGAATATTTGATCTGTGGACGTTAGGTCTTTTTGTAGGCTCCTGAATTTAAACTCAATAGTTCATTGTGGAATTGTTGCTATAATATCTTTTCTACAAAGTTTAAGAAGCTAAAATATCTAGGGAGTGAAGAAGAAATCTCGAGGAAGCTCTTCGTAAAATTTCAGAGCTTGGTTCAAAATATTTTCGGAGATATGGTCTGTGGATGTTAGGTCTTTTGCAGGCTCCCAAATTTCATCTCAAAGAGGTGAGAATGGGAAAATATTCATAAATCTCTCTCTGAGCATCGGATTGGAATTCTATAAAAAGTGGCCACAAGTACATGGAATTTAGTTTTATCTATATAAATTTCAAAGCTGAAGGAAGAAACAATGACACGTTGTAGGTCGTACAAGTTCACTCTACTGAACCAGTCCATAATTAGGTCATCATAGGAGATTGGGCATAACTTTGCCTTCAAGAATCCAAATCAGGTTAGACCTGTGGCATTCGAAAGAAGATTCAGAGGGCTACTTTAGGGCCAAATTTTAGGTATTGAAGATCCAAAATCACAGAGATAAATCAGTTTCAATATCAGGCTCCTCAAAATCAAGAAAAAGGTGTGTATTGTTTCTTTCAAATTGCATAAGTCTTTTTTGAAAAATCAGTTCTAGGTGATTCCAAAAGCCTATTGAGTATAGACATCGGTATTGGGTTCTAAAATGCCTCCTAAAATGAATTAAACGCCTATTAAGCCTTTATAAGGCTCTACTATCACTCATGAAGACGAAGAAATGCAAAATGAGATATCAAAAGTCCATGACAAAGTGCACCAAATTTCTCTATTGCAAAGAGCAACAAAAAATGAAATGGATTGTTTGAAGAAAGCCATGGAAGCTAAGATGAATGGTCTGGAAGCTAATATGGATGGTATGGAAGTTGGCATGGAAGCTAATATGGATGACATGGAAGCTAAGATTGATGAAAAAATGGAAAACATGAAGAATGATCTAAAAGTAGACATTTAAGGTTTGACAAAGTTGATACAAAAATGTTTCCTAATGGTGAAAAGATAGTAGAGGAAACTGATGATGAGAACAAAATAAATTTTAATCGTGATTTCATAAACTCTAATGTTGGTGGGAAGAACCCCCATATTCCAAAAATGGATATGAGGAAGTTTGATGGAAAGGATCTTGTAACATGGATACTACAGATGGAGCAATATTTTGATCTCAATAATGTGAAAAACACACAAAAGGTATGCATTGCAACTTTACATTTAGAACAAAATACATTTGTATGGTATCGATGGCTTTGCTCCCTTAAAAAAATTGTCACTTGGTCAATTTTTACGGAGGAAATGATAGCACATTATGAGGATACAAAGAGCAACACTTTCTTTAGCCAATTGATAAATCTCAAACAAAAGTGTTCAGTGGGGGAGCACATTGAGGACTTCCAAAATTGAATATAAGGGTAACTGATATTCCAGAGGAACACAGGATTGATCTCTTCATAGGTACTTTAAAGGATAACATCCAACATGAATTTCGCATTTTGGAACCTGATTCATTGGAGAAGGCATTCAAGTTGGCAAGAAAAATTGAATGTAAAATTATGGCGACAAGGAAGCCTACCACTCACTTCTATAAAGAGGGAAGTGTTTCTACTCCTAGATTTCCACAACCTACAAGGTTGACACCACAACAATTGGAAGAAAAAAGAGCAAAAGGGCTTTGCTACAGTTGTGATAGCAAATCCACTAAAGGTCATAAGTGTGCTGAGAAGAAATTATTTTACATAGATTGTGAAGAGGAAGAAGAAAATGAACAAGAAGAGGATATACACCGGGAACCAACCCTAGAAGAGGAAGAAATGAATCCGACCATATCGTGTAATGCACTGGCAGGAATTACCACTCCTCAAACTCTCAAGATACAAGGACAAATCAAGAAGAAAAGGTAATAGTGTTGATTGATTCAGGTAGCACCCATAATTTTATTCATTGTAAGGTAGCCAAGGAATTAAATTGTTTCCTATACCCAGCACCAGAATGTCAAGTGATGGTTGCAAATGGAGGAACTATAAATTGCTCTGGAAAATGCCATAATATCAAGCTAACCATGGGGGAATATGTATTGAGTAGTCCAATGCTTTCCATTCCTATGGGAGATGTTGATGTTGTACTAGGAGTACAATGGTTACGATATTGGGGGACGGTAGCTTTTAATTTTCAAGAACTTTTCTTGAAAAAAAAATTCAGAAGGAAAGGAAGTCGAATTACGGGGTATGTATGTGACTATATTATTTTTATTTTCCTCAATTTATCTTTTTTTTCTTCCAGGTACGCTTACTACTAGATATCCCTATCATCAGAAGGAGTTGTGTTTTCCTTTCCACACATGTGTGGCATAATTTCTCTCTGTTTCCTTTTAGGTTCGCAATTCGTGGCTAGGGTTTCATTATTTATTTCCCTATAGTCTCTTCATCTCCTTCTTTGCCTCTAACTTTTGTTCAAATCTAAAAATATTTATGTTAATTTTATGGGCATGGTTGCAGTTGTGGATCATAGTATAGGGCCTTAGGAATCTAGGGACTGATATGATTTTCGTGAGTTTAATGTTGGACTTTCTATCTATGTATCTTAATGAACCATTTAATTATAATATATTACGCCCTTTTTTTATGGGAAACAATGTTTAATTTTATGTATTTTTGTAATACTTTAACCAATCTATATGATGATTGGATAGTTCTTACTGGTACTGAACTATTTTTACTTTAACAAGCTTTGTTCTGGCTATCAACATTTGACTATGTAATTTGTGTATTAATGGAAAACTGTTCAGTTTGTTTCACACATGTATCTTATCAAATTTTATACTACTTTAGTTAAATTTGTATGATAAACAGTCTAGCTTACTTATCTGAAGAGTGGATGCTTCTCGATTGTGTTCGTCCCTTCCATGATTCTAATATTTTAATTTTATTTCAGGTTTTTATATTATAGTAATTGTATTTATAAATTTATCCCTTAAAGATTCATCTTGAATCCTTTTCTTTTCCTTGATAAATAATTCGTGGGAGTATATATAGTATAATATATAATGTTCCATTTGATTATATAAGATATAAATTGATTTCCCCTATATAAGGTACAAGCCAATCTCAAGACGAAACCCTTGAGATTATATATATATATATATTCGATTTCCTCTTTCAGAGAGAATACACGTGTTTTTTTTTTCAAACCCAGATTGGACTCAAACCCAACATCTTTGTTAACGTCATAGTCTAACCCATATCAAGGATTTTACTGGCTATCAACCTTGTTGTTCTAATATTTGTATCACCTGTTAGTATGTTACAATCTTACAACTAAAGATGTATACTCAAAAAAATTCTAAACAATAATACCCTCTGTCAAACATAATATAGTCCAAATCGGTATCAGGTGTTGATTTTGTTTATATGGGTCGGGTCAAGGCTCTACCACTTTAATCATTGCGGATAGTAACCAATATACCAATAACTCATTTCCCTAAATAAGGAAAAACCTCATCCCATACTTTGTTCACTATGTTTAGAAATTAGGGTCATCCTATCAGTCTCAAATCCATGTTCTTCGATATATTGTTCTTCATCCCTAAAAGGTTTATGTATACCTTATTTGGACCTTTTGTTACCTATATATGAGAATAGGAACTCTAACTTGCTTTCGATTTCAAAATTATCTTAAGTTATTTTTTAACAACTAATACAAGAACCTAATCCATAATCCTTCTTCATAGTAATCCCATTTCAAATAATTTTCTCACATAAGATAATTATAACAGATAATACAAAATAAGTTTCTATTCTGACGAGTTTTTTCTGCATGTTATATAACATAACTGTAACTAGAAATTGAATACTAATAACTCTTATTAACACATACATGCAATTACTCTCATTGTATAATAATCCACTTAAATAATCAAGAATAATGAATGTACCATACTTTCAAACCATGTCTATTGTTGGGAAATCACTTGGGTATCCACACCTATCCTCCCAACCATGAACTAAACCTCCAGTTCCCTCCAAGCTGAGATATGCTTGGCAAGGAGATCACCCACCCCCTATGGTTCTACTCTACTATATTTTATACATTTTCTTCCCCAACATATTTTTCCTTAGAAACATCCTATTTTTCTTGGGTCTTCCAACCCACTTTCCTAGGCTATCTTTATTTCTTTTCTTTTCGAAAAGGTATTTATTCCTTTTTTCTGTAAATCCTACATTTCTCTCTCGTCGTGCTTTATTCTGTTCATACTTAGGATGTTTCTACAAGTAAGTGATCTAATGGATTTTTTTCCCATCTTATTAAATCCTATTTATTATCTCCTAGGAATTTTTTAGGAGTCCTTTTAATGGAAGATTTATTTTACTCTCATCCATCAAGGATGATTTTTCTAAATTTGACAAAAATCCCTTTAATTTGTTGCTTATTTCCCAAGTAATTCCCATATGTTCCATTTATTAATAAAACTTATTAATTGCATTATAATAATTTACTATTCATATTCATTGTAATACATCATGTCTTCCTCGAGATCAAGTTTAGAAATAATTCAATCTAAATATAACAAGATATTAACATAAATATGAAGGGGTGTTACAAATTCTAACATGTTTCCTATCAACTTGAAAATGATACCAGAGGTAATAGAAAACAAAAATGTGGTCATGGTGGAAGGCTTTAATATGCACTAAAAATTGTTTCAAGGATTTTCTAATGTATATATGTTGGCATGATCATTCAACTACTATGAAACCTACAATGCTCCACAAAATGAAGAACAAACATCCCAAGAAATGATAGTCTTCAAATATGGTGTTTATATCCCCACTTTATCTTATGTTACTCACAATACTACCATGAAATTTTGTCAACTGCACCACTCAAATACGCACATTTACGCCATGATGCAATCTAGGTTGAAATCAAAGTTGTATCACACCTTTCTTAAAGTGAAAGGACAATGGATCCATTGTTCACTTAAACTAAGAGGAAATGGTACAAAATATGAAAGAGCTAACTGGAGAATAATAATGTTGGGTTGTACTAGGTAATTAAAAGGTAGTTGTAAAATTATTAAAATAAAGGGAAAAATAATTCAAGATAACCAACCACCTTCATTTTGTAATATATTTTTTCCTATAAAAAGAAGGTGATTATCTATGTAGGCACCATTTTTGGGTCTAGAATATTCACTTACTCTATAACAATATGTTCATGTTAGTGGATAAATGATGTATGTCAATGATAGAGTGTTTTGATAAATATTTTGTAGAATTGTATAGAATATTTTGTACTTATAAGTGACTATTTTTGCATTTTTTTAAATGTTAATATAGATAAATCTTTAAATGTTCATTTCTTTATTATATTGTAAACCTTATACTTTAATATTATAGGGCATGGTATTTTTTAAGAATGGAAAGTTACAATAGAAATAAATAACCTCTGTATTCTATCATTTAAATACATATCAAGACAATATTGATAAATCATCTTAAAATACTCGATTAATACAAATGCCAAATTAATAAACAAATATATCGAAACAAAATACTAAAAAGATAATTATTGCGCCGAGAGGCGCATCTACAACCCAATATCACCCCGATGTCAGGTATGTCACGTCCTCATACAAAATGTCCGCTTAAGTTTTAAATTAAAAAAAATAAAAAATAAAAATCGCATTGTACTACAACATATATCAATTTCTAATACAATTATGTATTATTTATATAATTTGAATGGATATTAAATTATATACGTGAATTTGAATGGATCATAAATTTACCTTCAACAAAAAAAATTACCACATTGAATTTTCAAATTAAGTAAAATTTTAAACATATTTACTCTTTACTAAATTCAATACCATTTCCTAAATCAAAGGAAAAGAGTTAATACACAAACAATCAAAATCCAAAATCTTTTAATATTTCTTTTAATTAAATATTTGTAAAATGAATTTATACTTAGTCCAAAGCTATGGTAAATAAATAAATAAATATATAAACTAGATGTATGGTAAATAAATACAAATTATTTTTATATTTATTCCATAAACCTTTTTATATTTAAAAAAACTTTAAAAAGAGGTTTTATTTAGATGAAAACCTCTTTTTAAAGTTTTTTTAAATATAAAAAGGTTTATGGAATAAATATAAAAATGACATTACCATACATCCTTCTTATTTATTTACCATAGCTTCTAGTTATAAGTATAGTCTTTAAATATTTAATTAAAAGAGAGAATATTAAAGATTTTGGATTTTGATCTTCATATATTAACTCTTTTCCTTTGATTAGAAATATTATTGACTTTAGTAAAAAGAGTAAATATGTTTAAAATTTTACTTGTGAAAATTCCAATGTGTGTTTTTGTTGAATCTACGGTATAACGTATATAGCAATATCCATTCAGAATATATAAATAATACATAATTAGTATTAGAAATTGATATATGTTCTAGTACAATGCGATTTTTATTTTTATTTTTTGTTTACCTAAGCGGCAGTATGAGGACGTGACATACGACCCAGGTTGTAGATGCCTCTGCAGCAGTATGGTAAATAAATAAATATAAAAGAGGTATAAAAAAGTATGATAAATAAATAAATAAATATAAAATATATATAAAGAGGTATGGTAAATAAATAAATATAAAAGAGGCATAAAGAGGTAAGGTAAATAAATAACAATATATAAAATAGGATTATAAATAAAAATGTAATTATATAACAAGCCTATGGGCCAAATACCATAGTAAAGAAAAGGGGTATGGTAAATAAATAAAAACATAAATAAACTAGAGGTATGTTAAGTAAATAAAACCTCTTTTCATATTTACTCCATAATCTGCTTTATATTTACAAATATTTATGTTCATTAGCTTACATAACTAAGAAGAAAGAGAGAGAGAGAGTTATAAGGGAGAGATGGAGAGAGAGTGTGTATGTTTAGGGGTGAGATAAAGAGACAAAGTAAGATGTATGGAAAGAAGGGGGAGAGAAGAAGTGAGAAGGAGAGAGGGAGGGATATAGTAATGTAGTTGGAGAGAGAGATGGGTGGAAAGAGAGAGAGAGAGAAAGGTATGGGGGAAGAGAGAGGATTAGAGAGAGAGAGAGAGAGAGAGAGAGAGAGAGAGATATGGGGGAAGAGAGAGGATTGGAGGGAAAAGAGAGAGAGAGAGGTGGGAGAGAGAGGAAGGATGAGAGAGAGGAGAGTGATGGGGGAAGAGAGAGTATTGGAGAGAGAGAGAGAGAGAGATTAGTGAAGAGAAAGGGATTTAGGGGAGAGAGAGAGAGGAAGGATGAGAGAGAGGACTTGAGAGAGAGGAGGAGAGAGGATCGATAAGAGAGATGGAGTTGGAGGGGGAGAGATGTAGGAAATAAGAAATATAGAGAGTGAGAAGTGGAGAGAGAGAAGGAGTGACAAGGGAGAGCCAGAGAGAGAGCGTGTATGTTTGGGGTTGAGATAAAGAGACAAATAAGGAGATTTGGAGATAAGGGGGGAGAAGGAGATATAGGGAGAGAGGGAGGGATATATTAACATAGTTGGTGGGTGAAGAGAGAGAGAGAGAGGGAGAGAGAGATGGGAGAGAAAGGGAAAGAGAGGAAGGAAGAGAGAGGATGTGAGAGAGTGGAGAGAGGGAGGGAAAGAGAGATGGACTTGGAGGGGGAGGAGGAAAGAGGTAAGAAGAAAGAAATAGAGAGAGAAAGGTGGAGAGAGAGAGAGAGGGAGAGTGATAAGGAAGATGGAGAGAGAGGGAGAGAGGGGGAAGATAGAGATATAGATGGAAGGTGAAAAGAGGGAAGAAGAGAGAGATGGGGAGAGGAGGGGATTGACAAAGAGATTGATATATGTGTGTGTTTAGGAGGGTGAGATAGAGAGACAGAAAATAAGAGATGGAGGGGGATATAGATATGGATGGAGGGTGGAGAGAGAGAAGAATATTTCTCACACTAGATGGATTGATATAAGTGGAGATGGTGATTTATAATCCTATTTGATTATTTGCACTATATGCATCGATTTTAGTGTAGATATTTATTTCTAATGATATTTGATTACTTGCATTGATTTTAGTGTATGTGGTGATTTCTAATACAATTTGATTGCTTGCACTGAATTTTTTTATTTCAATTTAGATGTTGATTTATAATTATATTTGATTACTTGCACTAGATGAATTGATTTCAATGTAGATGATTTCTAATCCTATTTGATTGTTTGCACTAAATGCATTGATTTCAGTGTAGATGGTGATTTCTAATCCTATTTGATTTCTTTGAGTAAATGCATTGATTTCAGTGTAGATTTTGGTTTCTAGAGAGAGAGAGTGAGTGATAAGGAAGATGGAGAGAGAGGGAGAGAGGACAAAAGGAGGAAAGAGAGATATTAGCGGGGGAGAGGGAGAGAAGGGGAAGATAGAGATATAGATAGAAGGTGAAGAGAGGGAAGAAGAGACAGATGGGGAGAGAGGGTGATTGTCAAAGAGATTGATATATATGGAGTGCGAGAGCGTGTGTGTTTAGGGGGGTGAGATAGAGAGACAAAAAATAATAGATGGAGGGGGATATAGATATGGATGGAGGGTGGAGAGAGGGAGGAATATATCTCGCACTAGATGGATTGATATAAGTGGAGATGGTGATTTCTAATCCTATTTGATTATTTGCACCAGATGCATCGATTTTAGTGTAGATATTTATTTCTAATGATATTTGATTACTTGCACTAGATGAATTAATTTCAATGTAGGTGGTGATTTCTAATACAATTTGATTGCTTGCACTGAATGTGTTGATTTCAATGTAGATGTCAATTTATAATTATATTTGATTACTTGCACTGGATGACTTAATTTCAATGTAGATGATTTCTAATCCTATTTGATTGTTTGCACTAAATTCATTGATTTCAGTGTAGATGGCAATTTCTAATCCTATTTGATTTCTTTGAGTAAATGCATTGATTTCAGTGTAGATGTTGGTTCCTAGAGAGAGAGAGAGTGAGTGATAAGGAAGATGGAGAGAGAGAGAGGAAAAAAGGAGGAAAGAGAGATATTAGCGGGGGAGAGGGAGAGAAGGGGAAGAGAGGGAAGAAGAGAGAGATGGGGAGAGAGGGTAATCGACAAAGAGAATGATATATATGGAGAGCGAGAGCATGTGTGTTTAGGGGGGTGAGATAGAGACAAAAAAAAAGAGATGGATGGGGATATAGATATGGATGGAGGGTGGAAAGAGGGAAGAATATTTCTTGAACTATATGGATTGATTTAAGTGGAGATGGTGATTTATAATCCTATTTGATTATTTTCACTAGATGCATCGATTTTAGTGTAGATATTTATTTCTAATGATATATGAGTACTTGCACTAGATGCATTGATTTCAGTGTAGGTGATGATTTCTAATACTATTTGATTTCTTGCACTGGATGTGTTGATTTCAATTTAGACGTCGATTTATAATTATATTTGATTGCTTGCACTAGATGCATTGATTTCAATATAGATTATTCCTAATACTATTTGATTGTTTGCGCTAAATGCATTTATTTCAGTGTAGATGGCGATTTCTAATCTTATTTGATTGCTTTGAGTAAATGCATTGATTTAAGTGTAGATGTTGGTTTCTAATCTTATTTGATTGATTGCATTAGGTGCATTGATTTCAATGTAGAAGTTATTTTCTAATATTATTTGATTGCTTGCATTAAATCCATTGATTTCAATGTATATGTTGATTTATGATTTGATGTAATTGGATATATGACGGTACATTAATATTAAAGTGATTGGATTAACAATATGCATTGATTTTAGTGTAAGCACAAAAAGATTTTAACAATGTAGATTGATTTTTGTGTTATAGTAATTTAAGCTATTAATATTGGAGAGAAAGAGAGACAAGGTTTCATGTTTACTACAACAGATCAAGCGAAAGATTTAAATGGTTTATGATTTAAATTTTCTTTTTCATATAATCGATATGAAAAGATAACAAAACTAACAAGGGAGGAAATAAGAATAGTAGAAGAAAATGCATTGATTTCAGTGTAGATGTTGGTTTCTAATCTTATTTGATTGATTGCATTAGGTGCATTGATTTCAATGTAGAAGTTATTTTCTAATCTTATTTGATTGCTTGCATTAAATGCATTGATTTCAATGTATATGTTGATTTATGATTTGATGTAATTGGATATACGACGGTACATTAATATTAAAGTGGTTGGATTAACAATATGCATTGATTTTAGTGTAAACACAAATTTTTTTTAACAATGTAGATTGATTTTTGTCTTATAGTAATTTAAGCTATTAATATTGGAGAGCAAGAGAGACAAGGTATCATGTTTACTACAACAGATCGAGCTAAAGATTTAAATGGTTTACCATTTAAATTTTCTTTTTCATATAATCGATATGAAAAGATAACAAAACTAACAAGGGAGGAAATAAGAATAGTAGAAGAAAATAGTTTGAGATTGATTGTAACATGAGTACATTCTTATTGTTCACATTTTCTATCTTTCAACACTATTATTGTCACTTTGTATTTAAAAAAAATATTTCATCATTTTTCATCATTATAGTTATTAACAATAATTATCATCTCAACGAACTGAGGTAACTAAGAAAATTTAAAATTAAAATGACCAAGTTAATCTCAGAAATATTTAGCATATTTAAAATGATTATATTAATATTTGATATATTTACATATTACTGATAAAATTAATCATACCTTTGATAGATTTTCCTTAGCATCACACGACTGAAACCAGCCTAGATCCATCTAACTCTGGATCTATCATGCACCGAGAGGGATCAAATCTCTCGAGGTGCAAACCTTTCCTGAAGTTTTGCACCTCGAGAGATTTGATCCCTCTCGGCGCATGATAGATCCAGAGTTAGATGGATCTAAGCTGGTTTTAATTTCAAATAATGCATATTTAGTAGAGATTAGAGATTAATCATGCATTCCGAAATTTCCGCATGTTATATAACATCACACACCAATAAAAAATCACAAATAAACATAAAAAATAAACTCCCTCCACAATTTGAAACATGTTAGAGAGATTTATACGTTTGTTGCTATAAGGATTCGACAATCCTATATACTGTTTTTTTTTCTATTTTTAATAGGAAAAACAAAAGAAACTAGTTAACATTTACAACTAAATTTGCACTCCATAAATCACTCTAGAGGGTATTAAGACTCATTGCAATTATTTAAAATTCTAAAATATTGCACATATAATATTACTATAATACGATTTGCATATATAACACTGTAATACCCGTCCCAAATTTTAAGCTTTCAAAATGTTTTCCACATTACACTTATTTCGTAAAGGTTTCCCTTAAGCCATAAAAGTACCATCTTAGTTTTCATCTTTGGCTGATAGTAAGGAGGGCGATAAAAGAATTTATTGTGTCAAAACTTGTAATAATTTCCATATTAAATCATGCTACAATCAGATCTTATGATCTTAGGGTTTTGTTTTTTCAATAAAGATGGAATTTTCTCTATAATATTTTTTTGGGAAGTTTTTGATAGGAATTTTTTTATAAGAATGAAGAAAAATAGTGAAAAATACATGATATAAATTTCAAGTTCCAGTGTACTCTAGATTTGGATATGTAGTCCATGGAAGGTAGGGTTCCATATATTTTCAAATCATTATCTAGTGAGTTATCTAGTTATTTTCTCTATAATTTTTATTTATGTGAAGTTTTAAATAGTGATCAAATTTTCATATATTTTTTCATTATAATTTTGGAGATATACTATGTCTAAGATAGGGTTTGTGAGTAATCTTGAAATTGGTTTTAAAATTACATGTGGAAATTTTTTTATTTCTATTTATTATAGTATATGAGTTTTATTTGTGGAAGTTATGGATTTTGACTAATATTGAAATTAGTTTCAAACAAGCTAGTTTAACATTTTTTGCAACAATAATTTTAGTGAAGTTTCAGATTTTTAAATTTTCACACTCTAAGAAATCATATCGAAGTGCTACATGAAAAATTCCATATCTACAAGGACTAAATGTTAAAGATATATCCACAAATTCCATCCATATAAACAGACTTCGCATCAATATTTTAAATGCACACAACTTGCAATTACAATTGGCATAACTATTCATTAGGATATCCATTTTTAGGTGATTAACAATTGTGATGGAGAAGTATTGATATTAGTTTCTGGTATAGATAGAATTTATATCAAATTCAATCTATTTAGAGGAACTCCATATCAATGTTTTAAAGTTACATAATTTACAATTCACATAACTATTCATTAGAAGATCAATTTTTAGGTGATTGAAATTTGTGATAGAAGAGTATTGATATTATTTTCTTGTATGGAAAGAATTTCTATTAGAAATAGAACTTCTAATAAAAAAATAAAACATGACATTAAAGAAAGAAAAGACCTAGAATATAGATTCTCCTAATTAATAACGAAGTTGATGTATATGAATATTTTACTGCTTGTTTTAATAGGAAGTTGAGCTTGCAACTTCTATTTAAATATAACAATATCATTTTCCATATTGAAATTCTTATCATAAGAATTAGAGGATTGGCCATAAATTGGAATTCTTGGATTAATGGAAATTATATTTATAGAAGAGGAATGAGAGGAAAAACTTTGGACTAATATCAATTACATATTACCAAGGTGGATTGTAGTTGAACTAATGAATGGTCATGGAAACATTTGAACAGGTGTTTGATGCACATAAATGCATTTCATCAATTATAAAATAGGATAGCTAACTTATTTCTTGTTGCTGATGCAATTGTGCAATTGACTAAGGTTAAGCAACTATACTAATCTAATAATTTTTTTATTGGAAATTTTTTTGCTATTGCAGTTGGAAATTGGGTTGGTTTATGTACCATTGAATTTTTCAATTAGTTGTTTTTCTTTAAAATTTGGGATGTTTTTTGGACTTAGTAACCTAAGCTCAATTTAGTTGTTGGGATATGTAGATTAAGTAATGTTGTGTTTCAAAAATACTTATTTTTTTTTTAGTGGAATCCTATTTAGTGGATAAGTTTTAATTATTATTTATGTGTTATTTTCAAGTTCACCAATTGACAAGAAATGTGTTGTATTATTACCTAGTTGTCTCATAGGCTAGGATTGTGGTGTCTTGTTTGTTTAGTTGGATCATTGACTAAGAGAGTTTGGACAAAAATTTGGAAACTTTATTGTTTTGGTTTTATTATATTTTTATTTGTTATTAAATAGGTGGACATATTGTTTCATTGATTTCCATGTAGATTGAGTGTAAGATCATATTGATGATAGTTGTTCAAAACATCTTTTCAAAAGCGTTAATGTACCATGGTAAGTGGACATATTGTTTCATTGATTTTACCCAAGTTGTCTTCAGTTACTAGGTACAACATTAGAGGAAATATTCATAGTTTCAAATATTACCTTGAGTTTGGGTGGAGTGAATATGAGATAAATTCAAAAGAAACAGCATTAGACAAGGAGGCCAATGCGATTCACAACCATGCTGACGATGTTATCCCACCCACTGTTGATTTGAGGTGACCCAAAGAACCTGTAGAGAAACAATTGAAGAGCACTATGAATATGGTAAACCCCGAAAAGTTCTCACTAGTACTCTTTCCTATCACCCTCTTGAATGTGGTACTATTCACCAATATCGTAAAAAAACCAAACTAGAGTTGTACCCAATACGGCGCTTTATTAATATTTGTGTATTAATTTTTGGACGCCAGTGCAAAAAAGGTCATGCAGCATGAGAAAGTGGACTTGAGCACATTAAACATAGACGAAAGATATTATTCAAATGGTTTTTGTTGATCATACCTCTGCAAATGCATTTCACGCCTTCTCGGCAACTATCAACAACACAATGTTTAATATTGTATTTCCATGCCATAGTAATACAGACAATTAGTTATTTATTATGCAGAAAGTGTCACAAACTTTGCTTTTATTGTTGACCGCATATGCAGATACATACGAGCGGTTGGTTATCTCTCTCTGTTGAATCTTTCCTCGTTCCGCTTTATAGGTATCTTACGATAATTTTCATTGGATCGACCGTTTAAATGCAACCTTGAATTATTGTTTTACACTTTATTCCCGTCAATTCATTGATACAGCTTGCACTTTTATTCCAATCAAATTTTATTATATCGTGCAGGATTCTATTACACCCTACATAGTGGACGTAATAGAACATCTTTTGCATTTTATATTTCAAAATTTTGTAAAAGTCGACTTTGGAGAGAGTTGACATGTTAATGGTACGATGTATATAGTAGTTTGTGATTCATTGTTTATAAAAGTTTAAAATAAGATATTTGTAATTTGAAAAATGGTGCTAATAATTTTGATGTTAGAAATGTAACTTATCAAATTATTACAAAAATAAAACTGATCTATTTTCAAATGAATTAAATATCAAATTAAATATCTTATCATATAGGAATAATATTGAATATTTTTATTATAATTGGATGACAACGTTATCTTTTTCCATAAAAAAAATTGTGTTTCAAATATTGTATAAAAATAAAAATAGAATTTTCAACCTTTGGTAAACTTATTAGAAAATTCATTAAAAATATCTCTAATAAGTCTTTGAAATCTAATAAAATAAAAATATACAAGTCTCTAATTAAAATGAAAAGAAAAATTGATCTCTTTTTAAATGAATTAAATATTAAATCAAATCTCTTATCATATAAGAATAATATTGAATATTTCTATCATAATTGGATGACAACTTTCTCTACTTCCATAAAAAATTGTCTTTCAAGCATTGTGTAAAGATAAATAGGATTTTCAACATTTAGTATAAGTGTAAACTTGTTAGAAAATTCATGAACGATAACTCTAATAAGTCCTTGAAATCTAACAAGATAAAAAGTTACAAATCCCTAATTAAAATGAAAAGAAATGAAAAACAAATACTTCATAATTAGAAATCTAGAGAAACTTTTGCACCTATGTAAGCCAAATCCAAAGACATTTTGGAAGCAAATGTTGGCTTGTAAAACTAAAAAAAATGATATGATTCTATTGACAAATCACAATTTCTACCTTTAAAATATTTATCAATCTCCTATTATCTTAGACAAAATTCCAAACATTTTTATGGAGGATTATTTTTTTCTTCAAAACACTTGAAGTTTGGGGTTAAGTGGCTCACAAAAGAGAAAAACGACATTGAATGCTACCAAGCTAAAATTTAAAAAAATGGAGGGTTTATCCTCATTCTTCTTGCACTTAAGCTCTTCAATTTAGTGGTCAGGTAGTGATTCCATATTCCTTGGGTTCAAAGACTCAATGTACCTATTTTTAAAAGTGCGGATAAAAGTAGTCACTCTATGATGCAGGAGCATCAACACCAACACGCATTGTTTTTAAGGCCCCAAAAGGGGATATGTAAATTTTAGATAGAGTTTTTATTTTCTCACTTTATTTAGAATTAATTTGTAATAGGGAAAGTGTCCTCATTCTGGAAGAATATAGACTATTACATTGTTAGGATATTTTGAGGAGTTGGCCAACTAGGCCTTTGTAAATGTCGAAAAGTGTTTAGCTTGGAGAGATATTTTCCCCATCAATGGGAATTTTATTTGTACCGTTAGATAACGTAGTATTTTTCATAGATGCGAAGAAGAGTCTCATTTTCTCCATAGGAAAGTGGATTTTGTGGTCCCATAACCCACATGGTCTCGAATTAAAGCCATCGGGGGATTGAAATGAGGAGACCCATGTTTTGTGTTCATCACTCTAACTATATAACTATTGTGATTAACCCCATTTTAGCCAAGTTTTATGGAAGTATTTTGAAAAACAAGATCAAAATATGGCTAAAATTCCACACATCAAACAAGAGCTAAATCCTAGGCCAAATTTATAATGTATCATTCTTTACTATAGACCACACTAACATCCATAAAATAATTGAAAAGGAGTGTCAAAACAATAAAACCAATCTTACTTTTTGTTTCATTCATTTTAGGAAGTATATTGACACAATTCCAACACCTAACCTTTTGAATATGTTAGAAGAGAAAAAATATCATTTTTTGAGTTGAGAGTTGTGGTACTAAGGTTGTATGAGAATGTTATTAGAATCACTAAGGGGTGGTCAAAATAAATTAACTACAAAGTATAATTCAAGAAAGGTTCCCCCATCGCCCACCATTTTTGACATATATATTGACAAATTACATATTTGTTTGGATGACGCAAGTTTGTTTAGTACAATGTGTGATAGTGTTGTGAAACCAGCTCCAAAAAGAGAAGAAAAGAGATATCAACGCCTTAGAAATAAGCCACTTTGAGGGGGAAACCTCCAATACATTACATGAATGAACAATTATTGGATGATTCAAATTACAAAACCTCCTTTCTATGTATGGGAGTCCATGGGGCCACAATGTAATCCTAGTGGGGCCACAATTTAATCCTAGCTGACCTAACAATAACAATTTAAGGGCACAATAATAATAATATGGGGGTTACAAGGGTACAATAATAACAATAATGGGGTTACACTAATAGCAATAAGGGACTATACTAGTAATATAGGGACCTAACATGCCCCTCTCCTTCAAAAACAAATTATCCTCAATGCTTGAGTAGCTCTGGGTGCTTCTGTATAAAATTCTCATCCTTCCATGTAGAATCTTCAGTGGGTAAGTTCTTCCACTTGATGAGATAATCTGAAATTGATCGATTCCGTAGCTGTCGAGTTCTTGTTTCCGTGATCGCTTCAGGTTCCAATATGATTTTTCCTTCCTCATAAAGTTCTGGCAATATTGTTTGAACTAGAATATTTTCACCTATAACCTTCTTTAAGCATGAAACATGGAAAATTGGATGCACTCGTGAAGAAGCAGGAAGCTCCAATTTGTATGCCATAGTAATAATATTTTGCAACACCTTGTAAGGACCATAGTAATTTTGCGATAATTTATTATCCTTCTTAGCTTGCGTGAGGGACATTTGTTTATATGGTTGTAGCCGTAAAAATACCCAGTCTCCTACATCAAAACTTCTCTTGCTGTGATGTTGATCTACCTGTTGTTTCATTTGATTTTGTGCCAAATTCAAGTTGTCCTTTAAGAGTTGGGGAACTTCTTGTTGAGCTCGATGTGATCTTCGATTGCTTGAACCTTCGAATTTTCTCTTAAAGATGATGTGATGGATGGTGGATGATATCCATAAAGTGCCATAAATGGGGTCATTTTTTCTGCAGTATGGAAGGAAGTGTTATACCACCATTCAGCTAGAGGTAACCATTTGACCCATTGTGTTTTCTTATCAATTACAAAACAACAAATATATCTTTCCAAACATTTATTTACTATCTCAGTTTGACCATCGGATTGAGGATGATAAGATGAGATATGAGATAATTGAGTACCCAAACAAGAAAATAACTCCGTCCAAAAATTTCCAGTAAAAATGGGATCTTTGTCGCTTACAATAACCCTTGGGTTTCCATGTAGCTTTTGAATTGTGTCCATAGATGTAGTAGCAACTGTACTTTCTTTAAATTGATGAGATAATGCACAAAAGTGTGCATACTTGGTAAGTCTATCAACTACCACCATGATGACACTCTTTCCTTCGGACTTAGGTAAACCTGTGCTAAATCCATTGAAATCTCCTCCCAACGTTGAATTGGAATGCATAAAGGTTGTATAAGACCCGGGGTCTTAATTGTCTCAACTTTATTTTGCTGGAAAACCAAACATTCCGCCACAAAATTTTGAGTATCAGATTTAAGGCCATCCCAAAAAAATTCTTTCTTCACCCTGTGGTAAGTTTTTAAAAATCTTGAGTGTCCTCCTAAAGGAGAAGTGTGCAATTCCAAAAGAATATTTTGTTTCAGTTGGGAATTCTTACAAAGATATAAGTGATCTTTGTACCATAAGGAATCATTTTTCCAACTAAATGTATCAGATGTACTAGGATCTTGCTGCAATTTTTGAATGAGTGTCCACACGTCTTCTTCCTTCTTCCATTCATCTCCTGCTTCGGTTATCCAATCTGGTTGGATAATAGAAATGTCACAAAGCAATGCTTCCACCTCTTCATTCTTTCTTGAGAGTGCATCTGAAAAAACATTTAGCTTCCCTTTTTTGTATATTATTTCAAAGTCATAACTCAACATCTTTGTGACCCATTTTTGCTGCTCTTCTGAAGATAGTCTTTGTTCCAAAAAGTGTTTAAGACTATCATGATCAGTTTTTAACTTGAAGTGTCTTCCCATTAAGTAAGTTCTCCATTTCTTTAGTGCATGCGGTATTGCTAACATTTCCTTCTCATAAATAGGTTTCTGTAAATACTTTCCTTTGATTGGATGACTTTCGAAAGCAATGAGTCTTCCTTGCATTAAAACAACACCAATTCCATTTCCTGAGGCATCACATTCCACAATAAAGGTTTTTGTGAAGTCTAGCGTAGCTAAGACTGGTGCTAGGCACATTGCCTCTTTAAGATGTTCAAAGGCCTTTGTTTCTTCAGGAGTCCATGAAAATGCATCTTTCTTCAATAATGTTTTTAGAGGTGCTGCTATTCTCCCATAATTCTTAACAAAATTTTGATAATACCCTAGTAACTCGAGAAATTCTTGCAACTGCTTTATGGTTGTGGGGACTTTCCATTCTGTAATGGCTTTAATTTTGTTAGGATCTACCTTAACACCCTTGTGAGATACAATATGACCCAGATATTCCACCTCTTGTACTCCAAAGAAAAATTTAGATGTTTTTGCATATAATTGTTTCTCCTGTAATAGTTTGAGCACCCTGTCAACATGTTGAACACGATCCTTCCAAGACCTGTTGTAGATTAATATATTATCAAAAAATACTAGCACAAATTTTCTAAGGAAGGGTTTGAAAATGGAATTCATCAACCCTTGAAATGTAGAAGGTGCATTGGTAAGGCCAGAAGGCATGACCAAAAATTCATAATGACCCTCATGAGTTTGAAATGTTGCTTTCAGAATATCTTCAGTCTTCATTCTAATTTGATGATACCCTGAATGAAGATCCAATTTGGTAAAATAAATTGCTCCATGTAATTCATCCAATAATTCATCAATCACAGGAATGGGAAATTTATCTTTAATGGTGAACTTATTGAGCTCCCTATAATCCGAACACATGCGCCATGATCCATGCTTCTTGTGTACCAATAATACAGGAGAAGAGAAAAAACTTTGACTAGGTTGAATTAGACCTGCCTCTAACATTTCTGCAATCATACGTTCAATTTCGCTCTTTTGGACATAAGGATATCTATAAGGCCTGATGTTTGGAGGAACACTTCCTGGAATCAAATGAATAGCATGATCATGATCACGAATAGGTGGGAGTCCTTTAGGAGTTTCAAAAACCTTGGAATGATTGTCCAGGACTTTTTGGAGATCTACAGAAATAGATGATTTTGATGTTGGAACTTCTAGTGAGCATAATTGTGCAATTATGCCTCGTTGTTCTTTATTTAGAAGCTTTTTCATGACATTAGAGCTTATTATCTTTCCTGACTTCCCTACAATACCCCGTAATTCGACTTCCTTTCCTTCTGAAAAAAATTTCAAGAAAAGTTCTTGAAAATTAAAAGCTACCATCCCCAAAGATTGTAACCATTGTACTCCTAGTACAACATCAGCACCTCCCATAGGAATGGAAAGCATTGGAATATTCAATACATATTCCCCCATGGTTAACTTGATATTATGGAATTTTCCAGAGCAATTTATAGTTCCTCCATTTGCAACCATCACTTGACATTCTGGTGCTGGGTATAGGAAACAGTTCAATTCCTTGGCTACCTTACAATGAATGAAATTATGGGTACTACCTGAATCAATCAACACTATTACCTTTTTCTTCTTGATATGTCCTTCTATCTTGAGAGTTTTAGGAGTGGTAATTCCTGCCAATGTATTACACGATATGGTCGGACTCGTTTCTTCCTCTTTTTGGGTTGGTTCCTGGTGTATATCCTCTTCTTGTTGATTTTCTTCTTCCTCTTCACAATCTATGTAAAATAATTTCTTCTCAGCACACTTATGACCTTTAGTGTATTTGCTATCACATCTGTAGCAAAGCACTTTTTCTCTTTTTTCTTCCAATTGTTGTGGTGTCAACCTTGTAGGTTGTGGAAATCTAGGAGTAGCAACACTTCCCTCTTTATAGAAGTGAGTGGTAGGCTTCCTTGTCGCCATAATTTTACATTCAATTTTTCTTGCCAACCTGAATGCCTTCTCCAATGAATCAGGTTCCAAAACGCGAACTTCATGTTGGATGTTATCCTTTAAAGTACTTATGAAGAGATCAATCATGTGTTCCTCTGGAATATCAGTTACCCTTATATTCAATTTTTGGAAGTCCTCAATGTGCTCCCCCATTAAACCCTTTTGTTTGAGGTTTATCAATTGGATAAAGAAGGTGTTTCTCTTTGTATCCTCATAATGTGCTATCATTTCCTCCATAGAAATTGACCAAGTGACAATTTTTTTATGAGAGCAAACTCATCGATACCATACAAATGTATTTTGTTCTTAATGTAAAGTTGCAATGCGTAACTTTTGTGTGTTTTGCACATTATGGAGATCAAAATATTGCTCCATATGTAGTATCCATGTTACAGGATCCTTTCTATCAAACATCCTCATATCCATTTTTGGAATATGGTGGTTCTTCCCGCCAACATTAGATTTTATGAAATCATGATTAACATTAATTTTGTTCTCATCATGAGTTTCCTCTAATATCTTTTCACCATTAGCAAACATTTCTTGTATCAACTTTGTCAAACCTTCCATGTCTGATTTTAGATCATTCTTCATGTTTTCTATTTTCTCATCGATCTTAGCTTCCATGTCATCCATCTTATATTCCATGCCATCCATCTTAAATTCCATGCAAACTTCCATGCCATCTATCTTAGATTCCATGCTATTCTTCAAACCATCCATCTTAGATTCCAAGCCTTTCTTCAAACCATCCATCTTAGTTTCCACGCCTTTCTTCAAAACTTCCATGTCATTTTTTGTTTCTTTTTGCGAGAGTGAAATTTGTTGCACTTGCTCTTGTAATTTTGATATGTCATGTTGCCATTCTTCATCTTCATGAGTCATAGTAGAGCTTTATAAAGGCTTAATGGGTGTTGAATTAATTTGAGGGGCCATTTTAGAATATAATATTGATATCTATTCTACAATATGGCCTTGGAATCAATTCAACTTGATTCTTCAAAAAAGACTTATGCAATTTAGAAAAAAAATACACACCTTTTACTTGCTTTTGAGGAGCTCGATATTGAAATTGAATTATCTCTATAATTGTGATCCTCAATATCTGAAATTCAGCCCTATAGTATCCCTCTGGAGCTTCTTTCAAATGCCATAGGTATGATCTAATTTGGATTCTTCAAGGCAAATTTAGGTCCAATCTCCCACAATGACCCAATTTTGGACTGGTTCAGTAGAGAAAACTTGTACGACTTGCCACGTGTCACTGTTTCCTCGTTTGGCTTTGAAATTGATAGACTAAAAACTATAGTCCGTGTGCTTACAGCCAATTTTTACGGCATTCCAATCCGATGCTCAGAGAGAGAGCTATGAATATTTTCCCACGATCACCTCTTTGAGATGAAATTCAAAAGCCTCAAAACGCCCTAACTTCCATAGATCATATCTCCGAAAATATTGCGAACCAATATCTGAAATTTTTTGACGAGGTTCCTCAGTATTGCGGCTTCGTACTCTAAACATTTCAGCTTTTGAACCTTCGTATAAAAAACGTTATTACAAAAATACCACGATGACCTGTTTAGGTTAAATTCAGGAGCTTGTAAAATGACCTAACTTGCAAAGATCATATCTCCTAAAATATTGCAAACCAAGATCTGAAATTTTGCAAAGATGTTCCTCGGGATTTTTTATTCGCATTCTAAAAATTTCAGATTCTGAACCTTTGTAGAAAAAACGTTATAGCGAAAATTCCACGCTGACCTGTTTGGAGTAGCGAAACCCTAGAATCTCAAAGCTTTGATACCAAATGTTGTGAAACTAGCTCCAAAAAGAGAAGAAAAGAGATATCAACGCCTTAGAAATAAGCCACTTCGAGGGGGAAACCTCCAATACATTACATGAATGAACAATTATTGGATGATTCAAGTTACAAAACCTCCTTTCTAAATATAGGAGTCCATGGGGCCACAATGGAATCCTAGCCGACCTAACAATAATAATTTAAGGGCACAATAATAACAGTATGGGGCTTACAAGGGTACAATAATAAAAATAATGGGGTTACACTAACAAAAATAAGGGACTATACTAGAAATATAGGGACCTAACAGATAATATAGTCATCATCCTTCCTTTTTATGTCAATTACATTGTTCTTCTAGCAAGGAGTCACTATAACCTCTATAAGAGACTTAGAATACTTAATGAATTTCATCATAGTAAACAAATGACAATGAACATTGACAAAATGCAGGTTATGATATTTAAACCCAAAAATATTACTTATGATACTTTCACATATGAAAAAAATAACTTCAAAGAAGTGCATTTGTACAAGTAGCTTCCAAGTGATATTTAGCTCACTAATTTTGTTTTGTTCGCATTTCCACCACGAAGATTTTGTTGTGTGGAAGCACAAGATAAGGATTCAACCCTTAAACGAGTGTAAGAAGCCCTACCCCCTACTCCTGCTACTGCCACGGTGAACTCGAGCTCGTTGCCTCAGTATATTGAATTCATAGAGCACCAAAGTCTACCCATCCAATATAGAAAGTCTTGCAAATAAGGAAATTCATAGAGAACCAACTTCCATAGAGAATGCCTCCTCTCATTCATGTAGAAGTGAGGTGGAGAAAGCTCATGAAAAAGATCGAGAAATAGAGAAAGAAAATAAGGAAACAACTATGAGAAGGAATGAAATAATCGGTTTCTCATCTTATCAAACTAAAATAGCAATAGAATATGATGGATTCAAAGGGAAATGAGTGTCCATATTCAGCCTTGAGTTAGAAATGATGGGCCAGGAGTAATGACCATTTATCTCACGTGAAACCTATATTTGTTTGCATGTCGAGTGTTAAGACAAGATGAAGGGCCACCTAGACTTGTTTGCATGTCGAGTGTTAAGACAAGATGAAGGGCCACCTGTATTAATTAAGTGTGGTGGTGACACTTTTAACATTTTAACCTCACATGATTAAAAAAATTCATAATTACTATAACTTAGATTATCAATATAATTTTATTGATTAAATTGAATGGGTTATAAATTATTTTAATATATTATTATAGATTATATGTAAATAAATATGTGAAAATTTCCAATTACAAATTTTTAATAATTGATTATATTAAGATAAATATGATATTTATTTTCTATGTCTTTAAATAATAATTAATAAGTAATTATATTAAGATAAATATGATATTAATCTTTTACATTTTTAAGAGAATAATTATTTAATAATTTAATTTTACTATTTTTTACCTATCTAAAAATAATATAATACTTGTATTTAATAAATGAAATGTAAAAAAATATATTAAAATTTCAATCAAGTATTTCTGATAAAAAATTATAATAAGAAAAATATGATATTTATTTTTTATATTATCTAAATATTTAGTATTTCATTATTTAACATAATTTAATGTAATTTTACTATTTTTATTTATTTATATATAATATAAAAAAATTATTAGAATTTTAATATATAATTTCTTTTGGAAAGTGAAATTATTCTTGAAGAGTTTCCCCATTTTAGTACACATTTATTTTATCAATTTATCCACATCACGCATAAACATTTTTGTTCTTATTATAGCCATAAATGTACTCTATGAAAACTTCGTCTGTATGTGCTTATTTTGGCTAAAATATATCTTGTAACAAATTAGGTCTTTAAAGTGCAGGTAAGTGTTCATTTTGGATTCACTATTTTAATAAGCTTTAATATTTGTGCAATGAAAAAATACTATTAAAGTTCAAATTTAGTTAGAGTGATGGTCACCAATTTGAACTTAAATTTGGTCCAAGGTATGGCTTAGAGTTGCAAATGATCTAGTCTGGTCAAGTCACTCTCTAGATGAAATGAAATGCCAGGATTCTAATATCATGGTTTGACTCTTGATGACCTCAAGGAGGCAGGGCTCGAGACCTGAAATATGGCCAGGGATACAAGCTAAAGAAAGAAAATGAACTAACTACTACTTTAGATGCAAATTTTAGCTGGTTGCGGACTCTCGTCGCAACCATTGCTTTACCCTATGGACTATGGATGTACGAATAGGCTATGATTCGTAAAAGAACAAGCATTTTTATGCTCAATACACTCTTGTTTACACTTAAGACACGCATGTTTGCAGTTGTGAGTGTACAGAGGTCATATCTAGTGGAAAAAGAACTACTTCAACTATCGATTCCAAAATGGATATTCTAATTACTTTGAAATGGCTTCATGGTATTCATAAATGATTAAGATAACCATTCGAAGGAATGCCCTTTAGGTTTTGTGCCCTTGGTGACCGGTGAATTCCTCTAGTGAATGCGAGCCCCACGCCTCTCCCTGTCTCCATATGTTTCCATCCCTCTTCGTCCCACGACGTTACCATTTGAAGGAGCCCATTTAGGAGCCAATCACCATTTCCGTTTCCTCTCACCTACGCATGGGGGCAACCATGAATGCAAATATTTCCTTTCGTTCCTCGAGCTGCTTCAACCCACTCCAAATAGGTCCCTGCACACCATTCAAGGGAAGACGCTAGAGCCTCAGTGCCATGATCAATCGAGCCTCCCCTATATAGATCCTATAATCGACAGAACATATCATCCCATGTTACACACGATTCGGATTGAACAACAAAAAAATTGGATTACACACCAGTCTGATTGAACAACAAAAAATAGAAGGAGTTACTCAATGGAGATCGGATTTGTGGTGTTGGCTTTTCGGTTTTTTTAAGTAATTATATATTTAGTTAAATGTCCCTGTTTTGTTTAAATGTTATTTTTGTTACAAATCTCGATGGAATGAAAGCCCTCGCTGGAACACTACTGGAAACCGGTCTATTTTGTCTAGTGAATGTCTGTTTTTTAACTGGGTGTATGCATATTTTTAAGTGAGAATCCCCGAATCATTTATTTACCACAATCCATTTAATTTGTTTACTATAGCCCATTTAATTTTTTTACCACAACCCAAGTTATTCAAACCATTTTCTAAGGGAGACCATCTGGACAACCATTGTTCCAATTCGATGGTCAACCGTTGCGCCCACTCCACCGTTGCGGCAACTCACTTAAAAATGGTGAAGAAAGTGAAATGGGAGTCAATAATTTCCCTTCTAGTGCAAAACCCTAAATAAAATCTCATCTTCTCTAGGTCGGATTTAAATTGGTCTCTTATACAAGGAAAACACATGGAATCCTTAGATCGGATTTTAAAAATCCCTTCAACTAGAATTGAAGACTTTATTAAAGGAGAGGAAATGAACATAGGTGCTCCATGTTCTTTCACCCAGGTACAAAACAAACGCCCAGGCTCAAGGCCTACTACTTCCTTGCTATATGAAGTGTAAGTTTTTTTCTAAATCCTACGTATATATGGTGGTAATAATAGTGCTCAAATAGTTTTCATGGAATCATATGTATTGATTTTTCAAACTTTTTTATGTAGTTATGCTTTTTCATATGGCCCCGATGACAGAAGGGGACAAGATGAAGTGAAGAGAAAATACTCATTTGTGAAAAAGAGGGGATGCCAATGCCATTTCATTGTAAAAATAATGGTTCAAATCCCTGAGGTTTCGATAATAACATATAACATGTATGAGCATGTAGATAGCCAAGGATCACCTTGTCATGGCCAAAATGAAACCTCGGGTCCTGCTAGGGTGTTTCATCAACCAAAGTTATCAAGGGACATTGTTTCCTATGTAGAGAGTTATTTCTTCTTAGATGTGTCAGTTGACTCTGTTTTTAAAATTCATGTTAAAAATATATTGACATGGATGCTGCAGCTCGAGATAGAGATTTTCTTTTTTGTAGGAAATATGTTGTTAACATATATAATCGTCTAATGAAAGAAAATTATCAGTTGCATAAGAAGGATGAAATGAGTGTGAACCTTTGGTATAGGAAACACCCAAATTATTTTTTATTTTATCAAAAGCCCAATGGTGGAGATGTCTCTTTTATAGTTGGAATTCAGACGAGGTGGATGTTGGAGACCATGGTGAAGCTATCGAAAAATAGCCTAATAGCCATGGATTTGACATTCAGCACAAATAAGTATGGGGTGAGTGTATTAAGAATGACTGATCTAGTACAATAACTTGATTAATAATGATTGGTGATCTGAAGTTTATGATCTATGTATTTTGAATGTGATAGTATCAATTGTACACACTCGTCATGTTTGATCACCAACAAAGTGTGTTAGGTCCCTATATTACTAGTATAGTCCCTTATTGTTGTTAGTTTAACCCCCTTGTTGTTATTTTTGTACCCCTGTAGCCCCCATATTGTTATTATTGTGCCCTTGAATTATTATTGTTACGTCGGCTAGGATTACATTGTGGCCCCATGGACTCCTATATATAGAAAGGAGGTTTTGTCATTTGTATCATCCAGGTATTGTTCATTCATGTAATGTACTTTAGGTTTTCCCCTCAAAGTGGCTTATTTATAAGGCGTTGATATCTCTTTTCTTCTATTTTTGGAGCTTGTTTCTCAACATGTGGTATCAGAGCTTTGGATTCTAGGGTTTCGCTACACCAAACAGGTCATCGTGGCATTTTCGATATAAAGTTTTTTCTATGAAGGTTTATAAGCTTAAATGTTTATAGTGCGAAGCCAAAATCCTGAGGAATATCATCGCAAAATTTCAGATCTTGGTGTTACACCATTTTTTGGTCATCTAACCTACTACCATTAGATGGACCCAAGTACACCATGTAAGACCAATTTTACCCTAAGTAAAATTGCTTTCACTATGTAAAATAACTTAATAAAACACATTTATTAGGTTGTTTATGGTCTAAACAGGAAACCCCAAAGGGAAATATTAAACAAATCTATATTTGTTTGATTTCTCTCATGGAATAATAAATTAAACAATAATTTAATTATTATTCCTGGTCATGTTTAACCCAAAACAAAGAAATTAATTAGATAAATCCTTATTTATCTTATTATTTTCTGGGAATAACTATTTAAATCTTATTTAAATAATATTCCTTGTTAAATATGACTAAATCACCCATAAATAATTAAATAAATCATTATTTATTTGATTATCTTTCAACCACTTCCTTAAAATGATAAATAAATCATTTATTTATTTATTATTCACAAATAAAGGGATTTGACCCAAGTCAATTACTTTTTCCCTCCAACAAATATAATAAAATATTCCATAAAAGGTGGATCTAGATTTGGTTAATGTTATTTTAATCATGCACCAAGATCTAGAATGACCCAATATTTTGTTATAAATAGGAGGGTTGTTATAAATAGGAGGGTTTCTCCTACCATTATTCACCTTTTGTTGCCTATTAGATCACTTTGGATCTATACTCTTGGTCTGACTTTGAGCCATTATCATTGTCAAATTTTCCATTATTTGTTGTGTGAGCTCCTTTTGAGTTCTATCTTTTTCTGGGTTTTCTACACCAACAAGAGAGAGAAATATTAGATCTGAAGTGCTGAGGACTTCCAGAACCCATCCCATTGAGGAGAATTGGAAACACCTTCTTGTTTTCCTCCCAGGTGCCCTTAATAAAAAAAAATCTTTCAAAAATATTGTTCTTGTCTTGTCTATTGGATGTATGGAGAAAAACCTTATTTTTACTACTTAATGTCTCTTTATGCATAGATCTGGATTTTTGCAGCATTTGTCTTGATCAACTAACTGCAGATCTGAAGATATTGGCAGCCATATTTGATGTTAGGGCTATAAGTTATGCGTAGCTAAAGTGGTATTTTCTCGTACACTTCGACAAAATATTCATACTAACAACTGGCGACTCCACATGGGTTTTCAATTACGAATTCTGTCGTTTTTCATATTCCTGCATATCCAGCTACTTCAGACCCTAGGGTTTCTTTTTAGTTTTTTTTTTCCTATTTTTATGTTATTTTTCACCTATAAAACCCTAAAACATTAAAATTTCTAACTTTCGTGTGTTTCTGGCCCTATTGCGCAGGTGACAAACATCAGCCGCAACTGAGACGACAACTTTTTCGGAAATCTGTCGTCGGGACACTCGGAGCTTCAGGTCGCACTTTTTAGCCCAGAAACTGCAACCTGAGCTTCAGGTCGCACTTTTCAGCCCATTATCTATGACCTGCACAGAAAACAGGTCAGAACCTGCGACCTGCTAGTTTTTCTGCTACTTTTCTGCAATTTTTCTGGGTTTTTCTGAAGCTTCTTTTAGGGTTTTCTAGCCTCTGTGTCAGCCCGTTTAGACCTGTTTCTGATCTGTTTTTCTAATCTAAGTGGGAAATATCCCCCTAGGGCTTCAGTACCCTCCACTTTTGGTGGAAGAGTTTTAGTTGTTTCAGGTGTCTAATTTTTTAAAGTTTCAGCCTTCCCCTTTTCAGATCTGATACCTCCTTTTCAGATCCCTTTTAATCAGCTCTTCTCCCTTTCAAATCACCTCCTGAAGTTTTGTTTGGATCTACCTTTAGGGCCTCCTCGTTTTCCCTTCTGCTTTTTTTCTGATTTCCTCCTTTTTTACAGCCACCTTGCCTCTACCTCTTGGTTGTGTTCTGCACCTCTTTTCAGCAGTTTTCTCCTTTAGATCCCTGTCCCTCCCGACCTTAGATCTATTGGCATCCTTTTAGTGTGTTTTGACTAGATTTTTTCCCTCTTTTAGACTAGTTTTGAGAGACCCGCCTTCTTGGGTTAGATCGATGCATTGTTAGCTGTTAATTTTCTGTTATTTTAGCATTATATACTATTCTTTGCAGATTTATTTTCAGATACGCAGCACACTTTTTCTTTTGCTCTCAAAATGTTTGGATTTAAAAATTAAAATTAACGCACGCCACACACTCACCCTAAGCGAAGAAGAGCCTGGTTAACACCACCAGGCAAAGACTTTAAAACATTGTAAAATCAATTGACACTGCACCTATCTGCCCTTGTTTCGACATTGTAATCTCTTGATTCTGCACCTCCCTGCCCTTGTTGGTCGTTATTTTTCCCCTTGTGCCATGTTTGTGTTTTCATCATTGCGCCCCCAAGGCGTACATCCTGGAGACTTCTTGGCCTTCACCCTCAGTTTCCGGGCGGTCAACCTACTCCTTCCCGCCGTCGTCAAATTAGTCCACCTCCGAGTCCGCACTCCGACTCCTCTTCTGATTCATTGGGTTCTCCTTTTACTTCTGGTTCTCCCCCTGTCACCTTCGCTATGTCTGGTCCATGGCCTAACGCTAGCGGTAATCCTGGCCCTACTTCCGGGACTGCTACTAGTAGAACCGCCATAGGAACTACCTCGGTTGCGCCCTTGCTCCCCTTCATGGCAGGCCTCAGCCTCCCCGATTTGGACCAGTTGATAAATGACCCTATACACCATGACGCTAGTTGGCCTGCTATGCTGACAAAGCTCCTTTCTGACATCCCAAAGTTTGAAGGCCTTGCTGGAGAAGATCCTTCAAATCATGTTCAATCTTTCCACATGTGGTGTTCATCTACCTCCATTACCGATGACTCTGTCCGTCTTCGGTTGTTCCAACGAACGCTTACAGGCGTGGCTTCTAAGTGGTCTGTTGATCAGGCCCCTTCCTCTCATACCACCTTTGCGACTCTTGCCCAGGCTTTTTTATCTTACTTCCAGCTTCCCCTTTGTTATGACACTGGTATCAAAATTTTGAATTCTTTCCGTCAATCATCTGCGACCCGCCTATCCGATCATGTCTAGGAATGGCGGAGAAGAAAGAGCCTATGTCAATCCCCTACCTTCGAAGACCGTGTCTACATGGACTGGTTCCTTATATCTCTCTTGCCTCATATCAGGAAAGATGTCGCATCGCATTTTCCCCAAACCGAATAATCTGCCCTCCAACTGGCGTTAAAATATGACTTGATCTACGCTCAGACAGGTTATGTTTATACCGTTCTACCTGATCTCCCCAGACTCGGTGGTGTCAATGCACCGGGGGCACCTCATGCCACCAACGGTATCGTTGGAGCTCTCTCTCATCCATATGCCCAACCTCCCATGGGTTATGATTTTCCAGAGGGGAGGGGGTAGCACCTCCCGCACTTGTTCCCCTCCTGGTAGCATGTATCCAGGATACAGAATTCCTCCTCTTTTGGCCCAACCTCCTGGTCACCATACTATTACCCAACCCCCTTATTATTCGTATCCACAGTTTAGTGCTCTAGCTCCTCCAGCATTAGCACCTCCGCCTCCCTGGCCATCTCAACCCCTGCAACAGCAGTCACTGCCCCCTCAAGAGCAGGTGGATGCACACAGGGATTCATGGCTACCCAACCACCTGACAGACAAGTGGCCACTCAACCTTCCCCTTCTAGTTCCTCCAATTACCAGATCCTCATGATGAACTCTGATCCACCTCTAACCGCCGACCTTAACCTTCAAACTCGGTCCCATCAATACCCCAAGCCTCCTGCTCCGTCTATCCCTGAGTCACCTTCTTCAGGGTCTATAGAGCCTCTTTCTACATCCAATGGTCCCTAGCATATCCCTCAGCCCAAATTTGAGGTTGATATCAAGATTCCTAAGGGACCATTACGCCGAAACGCTGCTTCTGGTCGAGCTGCTCATTCACATAGCATCGTAGATGATTTGGCACAATCTCCTGCTATCATTTCAACATTGGAACTCCTCCAGTCGTGCCCTTCTCAAAAGAATGCTCTACTATCTGACATGGGTGCTGTAGATCCTGCTAATGACCAATTGATTGTTTTTGACACCCATCAATCTGAACATCCTCCTCTTCCTGCTTCCGTAGCCTTCCAAATCCCAGTCAAAATCCGGAACGCTAATGTTTCTCGGTGCATCATTGATGAGGGGGCACCCACATGTGTGATGTCCGCTTCGGTTTGGAAACAACTCGGATCTCTTGAATTGGCCCCTTCCAGAATCACCCTTCGTGCGTGAGATGGCCATGCCTCCCAGCCCATTGGCTTATTCCGTAATTGTCCTATCAGTCTTGCGAACAAGATTGTTTGCGTTGATGTTGAAGTTATCGACGCCCCTCTTGATTATCACATTCTTTTGGGGCGTAGCTACAATTATGCTATGTCTGTTGTCCCATCCGCGGTCCACCGCAAGATTGTTTTCCCTCATAATGGAAAGATAGTCACCATTGACCAGTTGACGTATCGTGAGTGTAACACCCCCAATTTGTGTGTTGAACTTTTAAAGTTAGACATTTGAACTTAAATCCTAAGGGGGTGGACCCCAACGGATAAAGTATTGGGTGAATGTAATTTAATATTTAAATTGAGGAAATAAATAAAATGATTGTGCATATTGACCAAGATGAGAATTAGAGATCACTTGCTAAATCCATGAGGATGGATAAGGCAATAAATCCCCACAATCTTTCAAAAATCCTTGAAAGAAATTAATTTAGATTTTGAGGAGGAATCTAAATTTCCCCAATGATGAGGAAAGTAGTTGGGAAGAGGTAATGAAAGCTGGAAAAGCTAAGGAAAAGCATAAAACAGTTTTAAAGAGTCCCAAAATGGGAAGCCTAGGCTAAACAGGAAGAAAAGCATCCTGCTATTCTGGACGCAGAATTAGAAACATGCTTGGGGAAACATGAGCTTAAATAAGTTGCTCCTAAGCAGATCAGATGTTGATCTGTTCTAGGAGGTGATATTAGCTCGGGGGTGAGTTCTGGGAGACAGAAGGACTCTAAGGTTGGGAGGTTGGTCAATTGCATGATTGGTATGTCTCAAAATTTCTTGATATGTTTTCAGAAAGTATGAATTGGCTACATATAAAAACAAAATTTAACTATAAGATATTAACTTTAGTATTTCTACAATTAGCAGAAGTGATCATAAGGCTGTCACCCTTTGAAACCCTACATGTTTGTAGGAACCAAATCTATGAAGTAGAATCCAACAGAATCTCTAAACCAGAAATCGGTTTAAATCTGAGGATACATATTTCTCCACAGGAAAAATGATGATTTAACTTTATTCTACACCTGATTTATTAACCTGAATTGTGTGCATGAATGGATACAGTAGTGTGAGGACTATTGTCTAACTTTTAAATTGTTATAGTAAACTGAAAATTTAACTGTACAGGTAACCAGAAAGCAAACTGGAACAAATTTCCTTCAGTATAAATACAGTGTTCATATGTAAGGAATAGTACACAAATAATACTTTTTCTACATCAGAATGTGAATCTAGTGCAGTCCTGAAGAATTTTAATCTATCTCCGAATATTAACCAGAAGAAGGCTTGAGTAAATTTAGAATTTACCAAATTTTAAGCTAGTACAAATAAAATCTTATATGGATCAATCTATATACGAAAGCATGCAGAAAAAAAAAAAAAGAGAGAGAAACTTGAGTGGTTAGCTTAAATCTGATTCTGTTTTATAAAATTATCTTAATATATACCTACACAGAAAAAAGGGACGTTTAATGTTCTGATACTACAGTGGAGATAGCAATATATAAATTATTTGAAATTGTTTACAGGTAAGTAGCTAGAATTGAAATGATAATGATTGCAATTTCCATACACTTCTCATAAACAACCCACCCTATTAGCCGGGTACAATAGGTTGAAATACAAGTATTAATTGTGTTGGAAAACAAAGTGACATTTTATCAACTACTAAGATAAGAAATTTTAGGTCGAGTGCAAACGAGAATATTTTGCATAAATTATAAACTAAAGTGAAAACCTGTGATAATAACAGCTGGTTAGTATTTATACTCGTATTGTTGCATCGCTATCATGAAAATCGACTATAGCATTATACCCAAAGCTGCACATAAAACCATGACATGAACAGTACAGTAAAGGAACAGTAGTATGCCTCTACGCACAGTAACAGAGAATGGTTATCCGGAAACTGCCTACTGCAATATGATTAAATCTTAATGAACATTCTTCACGGTTTAATTAATTCCTGAAAAGTTAAAATCATAACAGTAAGGGTAATAGAGTTATGTAGGTCGAGCTTCCGGGTTTTCCCAAGAAATGAAATAAGATCAGTTGGTGAGCGTGACGCTCTGTGGAATACCTGTCATGTTAAACATATGATAAATAAAACGACACCACGAGAACTAGTAACAACAGACCCATGAATTTTAGCATAGACAAATATTGAAACCAGGATGTAAATAGACGAGTGAAAATCGACCAGGTCGCCGCTACAGGTTGAGTAAACCTTTCGGCATTTCAAAAAAAAAATCGAACCATATGATAATTCCCTCCCCAGGGGGACTGCGATGCCGAGAAACACATAAATAAAACTATTCGAGATGTAACTAGCTCCAATAAGGAAACCGTTAGATAGGCGAACCTATAAATAACAAATTCATCGCGACCCGCAATAAAGGAACGCCACCAGTTAGGACAGTGAAATAAATCAAAACCATCGTTGAACTGAGTTAACTTGAAAGAATAAGTAGTGGAGATTAAGCCTGCCTCCAGCACGTAACAATTTTACAAACAGAAGAAACAAAATTGAAAACAAGGAAACTTGAAGAATTTCATCCAGCGTTTTATCAAAGTGATACCCCGACGGTTTGACCTGACTGACCAGTTAGAGAGACCACAGTCGGGCGACTGCATAGCACTCAACCATGGGAACCCCGAAACTGAATCGCGAGATCTATGCTAGATATCAACACCCAGTACAGGAGAATGGGTAACCAGTAGAATAAACGCGCGATTTCAAATGACCTGAGCAAAATACACCATCGCCGTAGCCTCGGGAGCTCATATCCTGAAAGGGGCAAATTCATTTCTCACGGGTTAAAAGCCATAGAAAAAAAAAAAAAAAAAAAAACCTCGGTTTTGTGATACAAACAAAACCACAAGAGATAGGGAACGCATACTCACCATCTGGAGAGGCGTTGGCTCTTCATGGCTGATATAACCTACAGCATGACATATCAGCCTCACTCGACAGGCTCACGACACTGGGGAACCCCGCCTGAAATCGAAGGCCTGATGGAATTAAATCGAGAGTAGTAGCCTTTCGAAACCATGCGTGTATGACTCTCACACAGCCGCCCTACCTCTAAGAGGTAAACATCTCAAGGAGATAAACGCAGAAACCAAAACAATAAAATAAATTAGGACTACGGTGATTATCTTCTCTCAGTAAGAACTGAATAACGAACTCCGACAACCAAGAACAGAAATACAATTTCTAGGGGAAGGATAGGATGTGAGAGCAATCACGTAGAGAGGAGAAAAATGTTCTTACCCGGTGACAGAGGAGTGGAAGGCTGCCCTAGCATTTCTCTCTCGCAAAGGCCGTCACTCCCAATCCTGCGCGAAAGTGGAGGAAGCTGGAGTACGGACTGAGTACTCTAAAAGATTGAAGAGTATAAGACCTGTGCGTGGGACGCAGATAAAACCCTAGAACACCAAAAATCGATAACGCGGGTCATGTGAAACTATGAACCCCAATTTCAGCTGGTGAAGGACGATAAGAGATCCCGAGAGGGATTCACAGAGTGAAAGCGAAGGGACAGGCCGGTACCCTATCGGCTTATTAAACGAAAAAAAAACTCGTTGAACTGTACCCACCGCCGGCGATTTCAAATATCCTGTGGAAATTTCACAAATCCGAAACCCTGTCTGGCGTGAGTATTAAAAATAAGGGCTACGTGGCATCCGGACGGAGCTTCCCTTTTAATATCGTATAGCAGGAACGAATTGAATCTCCGATCACGCCAAGCGCTGTCAACGCACCATCGTGATGTCAAGGACGATACGTGCCAAGGGAGTGCAATACCATCCCGGAGTAGCCGTCGAGTAATTTAATTCAACAATCACCAGTGCTGAGTAGGTGAACGCCCGAGCGGGAATGGCTCGGTTGTACACATATACGGAGTGACCTCATAAACCAGCCACGGTGTTAATGTTTCATTCGGGTTATGGTAATATATACAAAGTGTTGGGTCATAACTAATTCAACCACATAAATTGGTGGATCGTTTTAATTTATATAGATTGGTAACCTATAAGTCTTGGCAGGATCGTTAATCATACGTTATAAATATATGTATATATATTTATAATAACTTTATGAGATAATTATATTTATATAATCTTCATGAGTGGGCAACGAATAGTTATCGATAGTTTTTGGAAAGAGTTTATATATGTATACAATTGGTTCATCAAGAATATGTATATATGTATATACATTTGGTTCCATAAGTGGATATGTGTCTTTGTTGTTCGTATAGAGCTTTCATACTATTATAAGGAAGCAGCAGTTGTTATTAAACAAGAACTGAGAAAAGAAAAGAAAAGAAAAAAATTGAGAGGTATAAGTAGAGACATTACAAATGGTATCAGAGCCCAAGTGCAAAAACTGGGCTGTTTTTATTGTGCTCACTAAATTCTGAATGTATTGAACATTGTAGAGATTTTTTTTTTTGTCTTACTAATCAAATGTATGAGTGTGTACAGTGGTGCTAAAATGGTACGAAGAAGCCGAGAAAAAGCTCATGGAAGAACTAACTTCCGAGAGCAGCCGGAAGGCGAAGGTTAGGAAAAGGAAGATGGATGAGTCACGTTGATGAGGATGCAGCTAGACATCAACATAAGCAGAAAAGAGAATTGCAGGGAGAATTTAGAAAGATCAAACCCCCCTCTTATGATGGGGAGAAGGAAGAAGATGTTGAAGCTTGGTTGCTGAACATGATTAAGTATTTTCAAGTTTATGAATATGAAAGCAATCTGAAGGCCAGATTAGCTGTGTACCAGCTATAAGGAAAAGCTACACTGTGGTGGGAAGAGACAAAAATGGTGCATGCCATTGATGAAAAGACAGTTACTTGGGAATATTTCCAGGTTAAGTTCGAGAATCGCTACTTGAATGAGTGTTACTATGACGACAAAGAAAAAGAATTTCATGAACTTAGGCTGGGACAACTCACTATTGATGAGTTTGTCACTAAGTTTACCAATTTATTGAGATATGTCCCTTACATTAGGGAAGAAAAGGCAAAGGTCCAGAGGTTTTTGAATTGTTTGCCTACTGTGTACAAAGAGAAAATTGAGTTTGACAACCCGAAAATAATGGACGAAGCAGTTAGAAAAGCGAGATTATGCTATCAGCAGTTTAAAGGAAAGTCTGAACAAGGAAAGAGCTGGTTGAACAAGGGTGAGTTTAAAGGGAAAAGACAAAAACCAGCATATCTGAGGAATTTTGGCAGAGATCATCAGCGGAAAAGATTTAATAAACCAAAAGAAAGCCAAACTGCTCAGTCCCAAGTGGCTTCAAAACAAGTAGAAGGGAACAATAAAAAGGAAGGGACAGTCAGAATGAAGGAACCTTTGAAATGTTGGGGCTATGGAGAACCCCATATGATGAGGGACTGCCCCCATCGAAATATTCATATGATCAGCAGAGAGCGAGAGGCAACAACAGTAAATGACATAGCCAGAAATATACCAACTATTAGTGCAACATTGGAAAATCGGCAAGCAGAACATCAAGCAACCATGGTGGAAATGGAGGGTAAGATTTCTGACCTATCTGTTACTGTTTTGATTGATCCAGGTGCTTCTTTGAGTTAAATTAGTCCTGGAATTGTAGAAAAATGTAAAATTAAACCTGAAAAGTTTCAGCAGTCATGGTTGGTACAGCTGGCCACTGGGACTAAGAGAAAAGTAACCCATAAATTGCCCAAAACAGCAATACAATTAAATGGTTTCCCAACCGAAGTAAATCTGAACATATTGCCGTTAGGATCTTATGATTTGCTGATAGGGATGGATTGGCTGGAAAATAAGAAAGCCCTGATGAACTGTTGGGATAAAACCCTGCATTGTGTGGATGAAGAAGGGAACCCTTTTACACTAAAAGGAAAACCAAAATCCATTTCATTAAGACAAATATCAGCCTTACAATTGAAAAGAACAGCTAGAAAAGGATACCAAGTCTATGCAGTACATGTGGAAGAAGTAGAACCGAGAACTGAAGAAAATCTGCTGAGTGAATTACCGGTAGTAAGGGAATTTAAAGAAGTTTTCCTAGATGAGATTCCTCATCTTCCCCCCAAAAGAGAAATTGATTTTTCCATAGATCTAGTGCCGAGAGCTACACCTGTTTCCCGAGCCCCCTATCGAATGAGTCCGCCTGAACTTATGGAGCTGAAGATGCCGCTGCAAGAATTATTGGATAAAGGTTACATTAGACCAAGTGTGTCTCCATGGGGAGCACCGGTCTTATTTGTGAAAAAGAAAGATGGAACTTTTAGAATGTGCATTGATTATCGCCAAATGAACAAGTTGACCATTAAGAATAAATATCCGCTCCCTAGAATTGATGATCTTTTTTATCAAGTGAGAGGAGCTTCAGTCTTTTCCAAGATCGACTTAAGGACTGGTTATCAGCAGCTCACAATTAAGGAAGAAGACATCAGCAAAACAGCTTTTCGAACAAGGTATGGGCATTACGAATTTGTAGTCCTACCTTTTGGTTTGACGAATGCCCCTGCTACATTTATGTGCCTGATGAACAGTGTGTTAAATAAGTATTTGGATAAATTCGTTCTTTTGTTCATAGATGATATCTTAGTCTACTCTAAAAATGAAGATGAACATAAGGAACACTTAAGAATAGTGTTACAAACTCTAAAACAGAACCAGTTATATGCCAAGTTCAGTAAATGTGAATTTTATAAAGATAAAATCCAATATCTGGGTCACATTATTTCTGAAAGGGGATTGGCGGTTGATCCTGAAAAGATAAAAGCCATTAAAGAATGGCCAGTCCCAACTGATGTTTCAGCAGTAAGATCATTTATGGGAATTGCAGGCTATTATCGCAGATTTGTGGAGAGATTTTCTGCTATAGCATATCCCATAACTTCATTGCAAAGAAAGGGTGTCAAGTTCATGTGGACTGAAAAATGTCAAAACAGTTTCGAACAGTAAAAAAAAAAACTTATTTCAGCCCCTATATTAAAAATTACTGATCCTGATAAAGAGTTTGTTGTATGTACAGATGCTTGCAGAGAAGGGCTGGGAGGAGTCCTGTTGCAGGAAAATTCAGTTATTGCATATGAATCTAGGAAACTGAAAATACATGAACAGAATTATAGTGCATATGATTTGGAATTTGCAGCTGTTATCCATGATTTAAAAATGTGGCGGCACTATCTTCTGGGGAAGAAGTTCACATTGATGACTGATCATATTAGCCTTAAATATTTCTTTTCCCAAACTGACCTGAATGCAAGGCAAGCCAGATGGCTATCCTTTTTAAGTGAATTTGATATGGACATAAAACATATCAAGGGGAAAGAAAATAAAGTTGATGATGCCTTAAGTAGAAATTCTTGTCAAAATTTAAACAGTATTGGGAGTAGTGGCCAGATTGAGATAGAAGAGTTGGTGGGAAAAGCAGCAAGCCAAGACCCAAACTATGAAACACTCTTGGTGAAACTACAGAAAAGGGATAAAACTGACTTCACTCAAAATCAAAAAGGGCTACTATATTACAAAAACAGGTTGTATATTCCTAATGTAGAGTCATTAAAAAGAGAAATTTTGGATGAATATCACAAACAGCCTTATGCAGGACATCCTGGATACCAGAAGATGTTAACAACCTTGAAAAAGAAGTTGTTCTGGCCAGGAATGAAGAGAGATGTGGCAGAATATCTAAGTAGGTGTATGGAATGTCAACTGGTCAAGGTTAAGCATCAACATCCAGCAGGTCTTTTAAACCCTTTGCCAATTGCAGAATGGAAATGGGACACAGTTTCCATGGATTTTATAACAGGACTACCTAAAACCAAATACCAACATGATTCTGTAATGGTGGTAGTAGACACTTTAACCAAAGTTGCCCACTTTATACCAATGAAATCTACTTTCGGAACAGCTCAAGTAGCAAATGTTTTCATGAAGGAGATAGTAAGGCTTCATGGAGTTCCCAAAGTAATTGTTTCAGATCGAGATGCTAAGTTTACAGCAGCATTTTGGAAAGGATTGTTTGGAGGGATGGGTACTAAGCTGAATTTTAGTACTGCCTATCACCCTCAAACTGATGGGAAAACAGAAAGGACAAATCAAATTTTGGAGGATATGTTGAGAATGTATGTGATGGATAGACCGTCAAAGTGGGAGGAGTATTTGCATTTAGCTGAATTTTCCTATAATAACAGTTACCAATCTTCTATTAAAATGAGTCCTTTTGAGGCACTATATGGAAGGAAGTGTCGTACTCCGTTAAGCTGGAGCCAACCAGAAGATAAACTAATGCTGGGACGTGATGCCTTACTAGAAATGGAGAGGATTGTTAAATAGATACAAAGAAACATCAAGACAGCACAAGATCGCCAGAAAAGCTATGCTGATAAGAAACGAGTGCACCAAGAATTCAAAGTGGGAGACCATGTATATTTGCGTATTAAACCCAAAAAGAGCACACTTTATGCCGGAAGTTGTGCGAAGCTTGCTCCTAGATATTGTGGTCCTTTTGAAGTATTAGAAAGGGTGGGACCAGTGGCTTACAAGCTGGCCTTACCACCCCATGTTAGAGTACATGATGTGTTTCATGTTTCATTATTAAAAAGATATGTGCATGATGCTTCTCACATAGTTGATTGGAATTTTGTACAGGTGGAACCAGAAGGGGAGTTTCTGCTAGAACCGCTTCAAATATTGGAGCGGGAAGAAATTGAATTGAGAAACAGAACAGTGGCCAGAGTAAAAGTGCAGTGGAAGCACTTTACTGCTGAAGAAGCTACCTGGGAAAGGGAAGCCGAAATAATGGAAAAATATCCATTTTTGTTTAAGTGAACTCTAGTAGTTGAATAATAACACCGAGGACGGTGTTTATTTTCAGAGGGGGAATATGTAACACCCCCAATTTGTGCATTGAACTTTTAAAGTTAGACATTTGAACTTAAATCCTAAGGGGGTGGACCCCAACGGATAAAGTATTGGGTGAATGTAATTTAATATTTAAATTGAGGAAATAAATAAAATGATTGTGCATATTGACCAAGATGAGAATTAGAGATCACTTGCTAAATCCATGAGGATGGATAAGGCAATAAATCCCCACAATCTTTCAAAAATCCTTGAAAGAAATTAATTTAGATTTTGAGGAGGAATCTAAATTTCCCCAATGATGAGGAAAGTAGTTGGGAAGAGGTAATGAAAGCTGGAAAAGCTAAGGAAAAGCATAAAACAGTTTTAAAGAGTCCCAAAATGGGAAGCCTAGGCTAAACAGGAAGAAAAGCATCCTGCTATTCTGGACGCAGAATTAGAAACATGCTTGGGGAAACATGAGCTTAAATAAGTTGCTCCTAAGCAGATCAGATGTTGATCTGTTCTAGGAGGTGATATTAGCTCGGGGGTGAGTTCTGGGAGACAGAAGGACTCTAAGGTTGGGAGGTTGGTCAATTGCATGATTGGTATGTCTCAAAATTTCTTGATATGTTTTCAGAAAGTATGAATTGGCTACATATAAAAAAAAAATTTAACTATAAGATATTAACTTTAGTATTTCTACAATTAGCAGAAGTGATCATAAGGCTGTCACCCTTTGAAACCCTGCATGTTTGTAGGAACCAAATCTATGAAGTAGAATCCAACAGAATCTCTAAACCAGAAATCGGTTTAAATCTGAGGATACATATTTCTCCACAGGAAAAATGATGATTTAACTTTATTCTACACCTGATTTACTAACCTGAATTGTGTGCATGAATGGATACAGTAGTGTGAGGACTATTGTCTAACTTTTAAATTGTTATAGTAAACTGAAAATTTAACTGTACAGGTAACCAGAAAGCAAACTGGAACAAATTTCCTTCAGTATAAATACAGTGTTCATATGTAAGGAATAGTACACAAATAATACTTTTTCTACATCAGAATGTGAATCTAGTGCAGTCCTGAAGAATTTTAATCTATCTCCGAATATTAACCAGAAGAAGGCTTGAGTAAATTTAGAATTTACCAAATTTTAAGCTAGTACAAATAAAATCTTATATGGATCAATCTATATACGAAAGCATGCAGAAAAAAAAAAAAAGAGAGAGAAACTTGAGTGGTTAGCTTAAATCTGATTCTGTTTTATAAAATTATCTTAATATATACCTACACAGAAAAAAGGGACGTTTAATGTTCTGATACTACAGTGGAGATAGCAATATATAAATTATTTGAAATTGTTTACAGGTAAGTAGCTAGAATTGAAATGATAATGATTGCAATTTCCATACACTTCTCATAAACAACCCACCCTATTAGCCGGGTACAATAGGTTGAAATACAAGTATTAATTGTGTTGGAAAACAAAGTGACATTTTATCAACTACTAAGATAAGAAATTTTAGGTCGAGTGCAAACGAGAATATTTTGCATAAATTATAAACTAAAGTGAAAACCTGTGATAATAACAGCTGGTTAGTATTTATACTCGTATTGTTGCATCGCTATCACGAAAATCGACTATAGCATTATACCCAAAGCTGCACATAAAACCATGACACGAACAGTACAGTAAAGGAACAGTAGTATGCCTGTACGCACAGTAACAGAGAATGGTTATCCAGAAACTGCCTACTGCAATATGATTAAATCTTAATGAACATGCTTCACGGTTTAATTAATTCCTGAAAAGTTAAAATCATAACAGTAAGGGTAATAGAGTTATGTAGGTCGAGCTTCCGGGTTTTCCCAAGAAATGAAATAAGATCAGTTGGTGAGCGTGACGCTCTGTGGAATACCTGTCATGTTAAACATATGATAAATAAAACGACACCACGAGAACTAGTAACAACAGACCCATGAATTTTAGCATAGACAAATATTGAAACCAGGATGTAAATAGACGAGTGAAAATCGACCAGGTCGCCGCTACAGGTTGAGTAAACCTTTCGGCATTTCAAAAAAAAAATCGAACCATATGATAATTCCCTCCCCAGGGGGACTGCGATGCCGAGAAACACATAAATAAAACTATTCGAGATGTAACTAGCTCCAATAAGGAAACCGTTAGATAGGCGAACCTATAAATAACAAATTCATCGCGACCCGCAATAAAGGAACGCCACCAGTTAGGACAGTGAAATAAATCAAAACCATCGCTGAACTGAGTTAACTTGAAAGAATAAGTAGTGGAGATTAAGCCTGCCTCCAGCACGTAACAATTTTACAAACAGAAGAAACAAAATTGAAAACAAGGAAACTTGAAGAATTTCATCTAGCGTTTTATCAAAGCGATACCCCGACAGTTTGACCTGACTGACCAGTTAGAGAGACCACAGTCGGGCGACTGCATAGCGCTCAACCATGGGAACCCCGAAACTTAATTGGGACATCTGTGTTGGATCTCAACACCCAGTACAGGAGAATGGGTAACCGGTAGAATAAACGCGCGATTTCAAATGACCTGAGCAAAATACACCATCGTCGTAGCCTCGGGAGCTCATATCCTGAAAGGGGAAAATTCATTTCTCACGGGTTAAAAGCCATAAAAAAAAAAAAAAAAACAAAACCTCGGTTCTGTGATACAAACAAAACCACAAGAGATAGGGAACGGATACTCACCATCTGGAGAGGCGTTGGCTCTTCATGGCTGATATAACCTACAGCACGACACTGGGGAACCCCGCCTGAAATCGAAGGCCTGATGGAATTAAATCGAGAGTAGTAGCCTTTCGAAACCATGCGTGTATGACTCTCACACAGCCGCCCTACCTCTAAGAGGTAAACATCTCAAGGAGATAAACGCAGAAACCAAAACAATAAAATAAATTAGGACTACGGTGATTATCTTCTCTCAGTAAGAACTGAATAACGAACTCCGACAACCAAGAACAGAAATACAATTTCTAGGGGAAGGATAGGATGTGAGAGCAATCACGTAGAGAGGAGAAAAATGTTCTTACCCGGTGACAGAGGAGTGGAAGGCTGCCCTAGCATTTCTCTCTCGCAAAGGCCGTCACTCCCAATCCTGCGCGAAAGTGGAGGAAGCTGGAGTACGGACTGAGTACTCTAAAAGATTGAAGAGTATAAGACCTGTGCGTGGGACGCAGATAAAACCCTAGAACACCAAAAATCGATAACGCGGGTCATGTGAAACTATGAACCCCAATTTCAGCTGGTGAAGGACGATAAGAGATCCCGAGAGGGATTCACAGAGTGAAAGCGAAGGGACAGGCCGGTACCCTATCGGCTTATTAAACGAAAAAAAAACTCGTTGAACTGTACCCACCGCCGGCGATTTCAAATATCCTGTGGAAATTTCACAAATCCGAAACCCTGTCTGGCGTGAGTATTAAAAATAAGGGCTACGTGGCATCCGGACGGAGCTTCCCTTTTAATATCGTATAGCAGGAACGAATTGAATCTCCGATCACGCCAAGCGCTGTCAACGCACCATCGTGATGTCAAGGACGATACGTGCCAAGGGAGTGCAATACCATCCCGGAGTAGCCGTCGAGTAATTTAATTCAACCATCACTAGTGCCGAGTAGGTGAACGCCGGAGCGGGAATGGCTCAGTTGTACACATAGACGGAGTGACCTCATAAACCAGCCACGGTGTTAATGTTTCATTCGGGTTATGGTATCATATATACAAAGTGTTGGGTCATAATCGAATTAACCACATAAATTGGTGGATCGTTTTAATTATATAGATTGGTAACCTATAAGTCTTGGCAGGATCGTTAATCATACGTTATAAATATATGTATATATATTTATAATAACTTTATGAGATAATTATATTTATATAATCTTCATGAGTGGGCAACGAATAGTTATCGATAGTTTTTGGAAAGAGTTTATATATGTATACAATTGGTTCATCAAGAATATGTATATATGTATATACATTTGGTTCCATAAGTGGATATGTGTCTTTGTTGTTCTTATAGAGCTTTCATACTATTATAGGAAGCAGCAGTTGTTATGAAAAAAGAACTGAGAAAATTTTTTTTTTTGAGAGGTATAAGTAGAGACATTACAAACATCTGTTGTAATAAAATAATTGTGTGCAGCTTGTGAAACTTTTGCCACAATTCATGAATAAGTCAAACTGTTTAAACTTGGCTTAGTCATATTTCAATTTCATGTTTTAGTTTAGAGAATAAATATCTAGCCAAACAGTTTAATCTTGGCAGATAAGTAGCTAGGTAGAGTGAATAAAAGGTGCTCAACAGTTTAATCTGAGCCCTTGGATGTAATAAGGGTAGAAATAGATAGATTCATCATGTAAAAAGAAAAAGATTGAAAAGGGTTTGCAAGTCTAAATGCACCCTAATAAAGAAGACAAAATGGTAGTGTTAGGTAGATAGGGTAGGTAGATGGTGCTACAAAGTGTTATCTGATGAATGGTGCTGCTACATGTTAGTTAATCATTTACTTTCATCACAAGTACTAAAGCAGGAAATACACTGGAAAATCACAGCAAGCAAAGTCAAATTCATTAACCTCCCTCATCATTTTCCCCCTCAAGAGTTTTACTAATTTCCCCAAAAGTACTAAGGTAATTTGAGATCAAAGGGGCTCAAGGCATTTCCTTGACTTCTGGAGGGTCCGGACCCTCGGCCTAATGATCAAAAGACCTAAGCACTTGAAATAATCCATCATTGATTATCTTCCATTTTTAACTTTTCCTAAGTAAAATCCTATTTTACTTAGGAAACTGATGCAACATTCCATAAAATTCCTCAAAACAACTTGTTATTCTAAGTTTAAAGTGTTGAAGATAAAAATGTGCAATTTACTTCATAAGTTTTCACTTTCTTAGATGTACAAAGGTGTTTTGATTTTCCTTGTCCTTTTTCATATTAACACCTAACTCTATTATATTAAATCCCTAGTGAAATCCCTTTTTCCTATGTATATAACTCCCTTTTCGAATAAATATCCCCAAAACCCTCTTATTATAATGTTTTACCAAAGTATATATAGTCCCGCACATTTAAAATAAATACCCCGCTTTATAAAGCCCTTTGGTAAAACTCTAACCTTATATATACATTCCGCCCCTATGATGAATTAATTATATTAATTTATTCATCGTATAATAAAATATATATAGAAAAGCGTTATACACGTAACATATGTGTTTAACACCAAAAACAAGAATAAACTACGACGGAATCCTGCGCCACCATACTCAGCATTCCACGTGGCATTCCACATGGCCAAACCCCGCGCAATTCATTTTATAAATTCACGGGGTTAATTAGTCATTTGGACTAATTAACAACCATTCCCGCCTATTAGCTTCTCCCCGGGGTGATTAGATTACATGTCAAAACTTGTTTAAACCCCGACGGACCCACTTTCAAAACCGCACAAGTTTCCCTTTCCTCCAGCCGTCAGATCATTCCTCCGTTGATCAACGGTCCCGATCAATCCCGCTGCCCATCGCGTGTGAGTTTTTTAGCCAGCGGGGAATGGGCGGGTTTGACTATTCAGCATTCCACGTGGCAAGCATCCTGTGGAATCGCTGCCATTGCGATTTTTACCGCCTTCCTCCATAAGCAGTGCGGGCTCACCGCTTACCGCTTATCGAATACCGCCGGTCCCACTCCCTTACGTCACCCCGTACGTCGAATGACGTCATCACCTCGAAAATGACAAAAACCCTTTTGACTTGTTTTTAAGCCATTTTTCGCGTTTTTTTCAGTTATTTTGGTTTTCGAAAGAGACTAAGCTCCCGCTGCAAATTTCAAAATTCACTTCAAATACACCAAATTACTCAGAAATTCCGCTGCGCCCGTGTTGAAGAACGTTCCTGCCATTGTCCATTACCTGTTGAAGAACCAGTTTTCATTAAAAAACAGGTATTTATCATTCCGCACCCCGACTGCAAGTTAAGCTTGGTTTCTTGTGTTTTTTCTCTGAAAAAGTGGTTAAAAATCCTCTCTGAGTCCTCATTGAAGAGTTAAAACCTGTGAATTTGCTTCCCAAACCTGCAATTTGTCCCAATTTCTTCTTTTGTCAGATATCCCGTCCGGTCTGCAAGAAAAACTAAAACCTCCGTTTTGAATCCACAAGAACCAAAATGGAGGCCCCTACTGCTCTAAATGTCACTCCTTTGAATGCTCCTCACCGAGATCTAGACTACTTGCCTCTCATAGATGAAGATTTGCAAATAAAAGACCTGCATTTCGATGAAAGTCCCCGTTTGAGTTTCTGTCGCTGCAGAGACGAATACTCAAAGGGGCAAGATCTTATAGGGTTGTGGGAATCCAATCTCCCAAGGTATTTCATTCCTACAGTTCACGTTTTCCCTGAAATCATTCATTATTGTCATGCAAATTATGATCCCATACAAAGAGCTGTATTAGCACCTGATCAAAGTGTTTTGTTCCCTATAACACCTCAGGCTATCAATGCTATGTTACAATTTGAGCCAGAACAAGAATTAGCACCTCTATCCATGGAAGGGCTAATTGAGAAAACCCGACTGTTAACTCCAGAGAAATTGAAAGCAATGTGTCAGTACTTCATGTTACCTGAGCATCAGCCAAAAGGGACTCCCCCCTATGGTTTTTGTTTTTTCAATCAATTGGGAAGGCTTATTGTGAATGTAATATCCTTTGTCTTAGGATTCAATACCGGTGAGTATGTTGACGAGATAACTCTGGCTTTGCTATCTATCTTTACCCCTGGGCAGCCTCCTGAGATTAAGTATGACTATGCTTCCTTCATTGCCAACAAAATCCATGATCAATTTTTAAGGCTAGATGATGAAAAGGTTTTCAAGTACTCCTCGGTTATCTATCACCTCATAATTTTCTATCACTCAGACAAATTCCCTTTCCCTGTTCAGAAACTTGATGCTAAAGGTAATCCCAGGTCTGTTATTTTTTGGTCCCCCATCATTCATTTGTCCTCTGATTCTCCCTACTCTTATTCAGAATTCATTGATCAATTTGTACATCCTGCTACAACCTTGTTAACAAAAGTTTCTCCCCCCAGGCTTAGTACTGAGATAAGAAAGACCCTGCAATTGTCAAAAAGTTACAAAGTTGGGGATTGGTACTTGTACCAAAACCATACAGTTATCAGGATTTATGGATGTGAATTACATCCATTCAAGTTACCCAGATATGTACCAATGAGAAATTTTGCTTTGGAATACTTTAGACAGATGAATAACTCAGATGTAATCCATTTCTGCAATGTAAAGAAGAAAGCACAGTTAAGGATCAAAAGCCAGTTAGGTCCTTTCGTATGCAATTCTAGAGAAGCTGAGAGAGAAGCAGAACTTTTATTAGAGAGAAAATTCCAGACATCTTTCCGTTGGGTCCCTTATGACCCCTTTGGTTTCATTTGTGAAAGAAGGTTAAAAAATAAGTCATCTCCTTATATACATCACGGAATTCCTGACATAGAACAGTATGCAAATCAAGATGAATGGGTTAAAGGAACACTTATTGAAGAGGGAAGTGGAGCTGACAAATTGAATAAACTTATGAAAGATGTTGAGAAGAAATTTGACCTAGAAACATATGATCAAATGCAGGTACCCTACATTGGCACATCTTCAGCAGCCACTCTACAACAAGCTCTACAAGAAGATAGTCCATCAGTCGCAGCAGAACCCAAGGGTAAAGGAAAAGAACCTATAGTTCAGGTCATTGAAACCCTGGTCATGGCAGAAAAATCACAGAGTTCCAAAGCACCAGAACCATCTTAGGCTTCTCACACACCAGCAAAGCAAATCCAAGTTCCAGAGATGCAAACTCCACTGAATGTGGAAATAGGGAAAAAGAGGCTAGCTCCAGATACCACACCTTCAAAAGGAGCCCCACAAGTTTATCAAGCTAAAAAACACAAATCTGATCCACCTCCAGATGTAGAGATTATAGATGAAGTATTTGATGATGGTAGGGAAGATAGTCAGCAAACAGGTACAGCAAGTGAAACAAACATAAGCCAGAAAGGGATACAAAAGCAGTTGAGCACTGAAGTATCTTCTTTCAGACCACCAAAGACAGATACTGGAGACATTAAGAAAACCTTCATTAATATCAAAACAAGGAATGAACCATTGAAAATGAAGGTCTACGATCAGTATATGAAGATGGCTCCTCACAATCAGCAAAGGTTGATGTCAGCATTTGATCTTTCACAAGGTAAAATGCAAATGAGCCACTTCATAGCTAAGGTGCCAAAGCCAACTTCAGCAACAGATTACATCAGAACAAATTTTGAAGTGTTAGCAAAGGATATCCATCCCTTGGATCAGATAGAGCTTCATAGGCAAACAGGGGAAATGGTTTATTCTACTCTCACCAACAAAGCCATGGCAGCTTTAACACTACAAGATTCCTTGAATAATACTACTGCAACATTAAAGATTGAAAGGGCCTCCTCACAGGCCAAGGACAATAGAATAAAGTCTCTGGAAGAGATCATTATTGGTTTGGGTCACAATCCCAAAGACACTAAAGGTATTGAGGCACTGATAAAAAAGAAAGAGGATGATATAGTTGCACTGAGAAAACAGTTGAAAATACCAGCCTCAAGGCACCCCCAGACACAGGAAGTAATAAAAGGAAATTCGCAAGAAGAAATGATGGAGTTGCTCTTAAATTTGACAGAACGACTAAATGAAACCGAGAAGGAGCTGGAAAAGGCATTGCAGGAACAGGAAATTCTCAAACAGGCTTCAGCAGCAGGTACTACAGGACAACAGGAACAACCATCTCAGGTGAATATTTCTAATTTGAATTCTGATGATTTGATTAAACAGATGGAGAGTTTGCAGCTAAAGGTCACAGAACTCCAAGAAGAAAAATTACAATTAACAAAATTGGAGGGAAAATATGACACATCCAAAAGACAGTTGCTGACAACCTCAGAGAAATAAAAAGGTTGGAAAAATTGGTTGAGGCTTTGCAAAAAGATCTTACACTGGAAAAGCCTCTGAATGAAATAAATGATATTCTTTGGGACAACATCATCAATTTAATAAGAGATATTTGGCCTTCCATTCAAGCTATTTTTGAGCAGAATGAGTTAGTCAAGATAGCCCAAGAGGAAATAAACAAAACTAGACATGAATTAAGAGGCAAGCCAGAGCTAGCCCAGCAGCTCATTCAGTTTTTGAATTCCAGAACAAAACAACAGCTAGCATTGCTAGGAATTGATGACAGAACAGGCGTAGTTTTGGAAGCAAAGAGAATTTTCACAAAGAGAACTTTCATGCAAAATCTAGAAAGAAAGTGTACTGATATTTTGGTCGACATCAACGTTTTGAGAGAAAAGTTTCAAGCTCTGCTCGACAGTGAAATGCCAAGTCCCATGCTCACAGAGGATCAAATAGTAGACTTGGAAACTTATGAGAAAAGAATCAAAACTCATGCTAAACATACAGCTATAGGTTCTACTAATATAGGTTCTACTAGCTCATCAGAACCTGCAGTACCAACTGGGAAGAGTAGTTATGAAAAAGTGAGGAATCTATTTCATCTGGAGCATGAATTAAAATATCTATTTCCAAACGAGCCCACTTTTTATAAACTTACTGAAGCCGATGAAACTTTAAGGAAGCTCAGAAGAACAATGATACCAGATGATCAGTGGTGGAAGGAAATGCTGGAAATTTTGTAAAAAAAATGTTGTCAGGATAAAAGTTTATCTTTACTATTGAGTAAATGGTAAAAACAGAAATGCAGATGAAAGAGTATCAGATGAAAGAGTAAAGAGTATCCGTGAGAAGTAAAAGTATTCAACAAGTCAAAGGAATACGCAAAGGACAGCACAGAGCCCTATTTAGAGCACTTATCCTTAGCACGTCCATGAAGAAAGGAACAGCACATCAGCCGTTACTCATTATTCTATTTTCGAGACCATGTGTCTCTTGTTTGTTGTAAATACGCTTTAAGTCAGCCTGAATTATTGGCTAGGATAGAGTAAGATTGTTAAGATTATTTTTGTATAAATAAGCCTTCAAAAAGAGTTTTGAAGGGTGGATTCTATTACTCTGCTGTAACATTGAGGTTTTCGGAATAAAAAGCTTTTGGACAAATTTACTTGTGGCTTACTGGATGACGTTTTGAAGCACTTGACTTGTTGCAGGATTCATGTGTTGGACTTCAGTTCAATAAGTTTTCCAACCCTTGTGTTTAAATTTTATATTAGTTTATGCTATCATCATATCCGTTTCTGAATAGTTTACATAAAGGATTGAAACAAAATTTGCTTAATTGTACTCTGTTTTCAAATGTGATTATTCTTGATGTTTTCTTCTGGATTAGTTATAAGCATGAATTCTTAATTGCTCATGTTTTGCTGATTTAAACATTGTTGATTACTGTAACAAAGAATCCTTCATTGCTCTTTGCTTGTAGTCATTTTTCTTCTTTCTCTTGAATATGGTGAAAGATTCTTAGCTGCCTTTCATCTCTTCAAGACCATCCATCCACTTTAAATTTTAAGGATTGTTCTCTGTCTAGCTATCTTGCCCTGTAATACCATCTTGTGTTTAGGAAAGAAATCCAGTAAAGCCATCCTTAGACTCCATAGCCCAATGGACTGAAAGCCCTCAACCTTGCCCTTAGTTTGTGGATTCCACCAATTTCCCAAAACAAACTTTGAATCTATAACTAGCCTAAAATCATTCAAAAACAAAGATAAATCATAAAGAGAGAGCCCTCTCTGGATGCAGATTGGCTAGATTCTGCATCTAAAAGGTTGGTTTGTGGTTACCTCAGGTATACTTTCCTCTTACACAACTTCTAGGAAAACCTGAGTGATAACATAGTGGCGACTCCACTGGGGATCTGAATCATTTTATTGATACTATTGTTTGATTTATAATCTACAGACAGAGTCTGAAAATCAGCCAGGAAGCCTTTGAAATTGCTTTTGCTATGCAATTGCAAAAGTAAATAAATGTTGTTTCAGTCTATCTCTGATTTAGCTTATAAATTGAATCTTGGTTTCAAATTTTTCAATCAGAATCTCTAGTTTAAACAGATCTTTGAGGAAATCTTAATCACATATCATTATTTCTTAAAGAATTTGTAGAAGTTGTATTTATTTTTCAAGTAAAACCCAAAATTCAAAAACACATATTCTAAGAAAACTGGCTTCAGAAAGGATTCGACATACTAGGTCAAACCCTGACCCCAATCCACCACCAATTTTTGAAAATCCAAATCTGATCCCTAGGATTCTTAGAAGACAAGGAAGTCAAGAAAGTTCTGAAAGAGGAAGTCAGGAAAGTACAGGTAGTTCTAGACCACTCTCTAGATCTGCATCTTGTCCTGTGAAAATTATTTATATTGACGACGTTCCTTTTGACGCAAGATTTGAAACATCTTTGTTTGTAAATTTTTCTGAGACTGAATTATCTAGGTTGATTCCAGATCCTTGGTTCATTGAAGAATTGCAATATAGATTTGTTTCGCATCATCTTGACAGAGAATTTCATAACTCCATTCAATCCGAGCAAGCCTTTGAAGAAAGCTCAAACATTTCTGTAATAACTGAAGCATCTCCGAACTCAGCCACTTTTCAAACACCTGTCAGACCTCCATCTCCACCTGTCAGACCTCCATCTCCACCTGTCAGACCTCCATCTCCTCCTACTAGACCGGCTACTCTTGTTACTCCACTTTATCTTCCAATGGCCAATCGATATGCCCCTTTAATATTACCAGCCAACCCTCCAGCTTTACCACCAGACTACCCAAGTAAGATCACACCTTTTGACGGATCAGGTACCTACACAGCTCAACAACACACCAAAAGGATGACAGATTACTTTGAGTTTTATGAGATTGATACTGATGATATCCGTATGAGAATTTTTGTACAAAGTCTTACTGGAGAAGTTAGAACTTGGTTTAGGGCTCTCACCCCGAACAGTATTGTTGACCTAGAAGCTTTGTATAGGGCATTTTTGAACAGATGGGAGAAAAAGAAAGATCCTCTCCAGATCCTATCAGAATTTGAAAAATTAAGAAGAAGACCAAATGAAACCGTACCAGATTACATCATAAGATTTAATGAATCATATCATGCGGTTCCTCTGAATCTAAGACCCCCACCTAATAACGTGTTGGTCAAATTCCCAGACGGTTTTGACTCTGAAATAGCTTATTCTCTTAGGGAAAGAGCTCCACAAACACTAGAGGAAATGCAGAGCCTAGTGGTGAGCGTAGAAGCAAATCTGATAGAAAAACGAGCCAGAGAAAGGGCAGAGAGAAGAATGCCTATGAAGGAAGAACCTTCAGCTTTTGAAAAGAAGCTGGATGTAATCATTAAAGGTATGGAAATATTAGGTGATAGAGTGGAAACCATTGAAAGAAAGTCTGCTACTGATAACCAGAATGTTGCAAGAAACCCAAACTTTAGGAGGAATCTGAACCAAAATATTGGAAAGAATATCCCTGATCAAAACATTAGACCACCTTTCCAAGAAAACTTTGTTGAAGGTTCGACCTCGGAAGGACCTACAGAAGATGTAGAAATAAACAATGTCAATGAGGACAAAGATGAATCAGAAATCTTCCTATCTCAGGATGATCAAGAGAATCATATCCTTGAAACATTCCACACTCATTCGGGTGAGACTTTTGATTTCAAAGAAGGCTATGACACAGCAATCTACGAGGTTCATAAGCAGTACAACTTGAGAAGTAGACGGATAGATGTACCAGAGAAAAATAAACAGAAAACCACAAAACAAAATGTCAAAGGAAAACAAAACATTCCCCCTGTACAAAATACTTCCCCTGTACAAAACATTCCCCAAATACAAATTTTGCCTAGGATAACTCCTAGTTTTCCAAATCCAATAATTGAAGATGTCTCTGACAACCAACTAATTGACAAACAGCAATCTAATACATCTCCTCAAGTAGGAACTGTAGAAGAAACAGTGGAAGTTAGTCCTGAAACATCTTCAAAGAAAAACTTCATTCATGAAAAAGAGAAAAACATTGAAGATCCAGTAAACCGAGAAAATCCAACTGTGCAAAACGTTAAAGCTCAAACAGAAAAACCCTTTAATCTAGAAGCTGAAATAGGCAAACTCAAGATAGCTGTTCCTTTATCAGAATTGGCTAAACATGATGTCTATAGGAATCGGATTTCCAAGTCTTTAAACATTAACATTACTGGATTAGATGATTCAGTAAATATTCTTGATGATCAACCCAAACTTCTTTTTGGCCCTGAGGTTAATGGCAAACCAGAAAGTGGGGGAACTCCTCCATTTTATGTAAGCCTGAATGTTCATGACAAGATACTCCATAATGCAATGCTTGATTCTGGAGCATCTCATAATTTGATGCCAAAAGCAGTAATGGAAAGATTGAATCTAGATATTACTAGACCATACAAAGATTTGTTTTCATTTGATTCCAGTCAGGTAAAATGTTTAGGTTTAATTAAAGATCTGTGTGTCACTTTGGTCCAATACCCTGCTAAGTCTGTTTCAATGGACATAGTAGTTGCTGATATTCCACCCAAATATGGTATGTTATTGTCTAGGTCTTGGGGTGCTAAACTTGGAGGATCTATTCAATTAGACATGTCTTATGCAACTATTTCAATTTTTGGTCAGCCTAAAAGATTATATAGAGAAACTTTGATGAAGTACTTAGTGAGTAGCCATGAGAAGCCTGAAAACTTCCCTGTTTATTCTGTACATTCTGACTTGGATTCTTTTATTTTATACAATGCTGAGTCAGATCTTCCTACTGAAATAGGAGCTCCTGAAAAGGAAATCATAAACAAAACCACTGTCAAAATTGAAGAAATATCTGAAAACAAATAAACACCAGATGACCAAGAAAAACCTGAAACAACTAAACAACTAGCTCTTGTCAGAAAATCTGTTAAAACAATTGATGAAGATTACGAACATGAAATTCTATGGCATTTAGAGTTTGATGGCTCAGTAAACAGACTAGGTGCAGGAGCTGGAATTTGGTTACACAATGTAGAGAACAATCATGTAGAGGGTCATGCTTATAGGTTAAATTTCAAATGCACTAACAACATGGCAGAGTATGAAGCTCTTTTATTGGGGCTTAAACATGTCAAGAAGTTAGGAGGCATTAGGGTATCAATCATAGGCGATTCTGAACTAATTATCCAACAAATTAAAGGAGAATGTGCAACAAAGGACATGAGACTGAAACAATACCGAGAGACAGTTGTTGAGATTCTCAACACGTTTCTACAAGCCCAACTTGCCAAGATTCCCAGGAAACAAAACTTGCATGCTCACAGTTTAGCAATGTTTGCTAGTACATGTAAGTTGCCTTTTGATCCTAATCATCAGTTTTCAGCTGAGATAAGACACAGGCCTGCAATACCAGACAATGTTTTGAATTGGCAAGTATTTGTGAATAACCATCAAATCAATAGTTTTTTGACACTTCAGAATGAGTTTTCTAACTGTAATATAGATGAAGACATGATTGCTGATAAATTTGATCAAGAAAAAGAACAAAAAATGGAAATTTCAAGAGAAAATGCAATTCATATGCTGCATCCAACCACATTCACTGAAAAAGATATGCAAAATTTGAAACAAATGGAATTTGATGAGATCATAGATGAGACAGAAATCATCAATTTAAAAGATAATCAATTACCCAAAGGATTAACACCTTTGGAAGATCTATTCGACTCAAATGATTTTCCATTCAGACCTAAAATGGAACCTGTTAAAGCCGATATGGAGGAATGCAACTTAGGAACACCAGAACATCCAAAAATTGTTAAGTTGTCTAAATCTCTTCCAAAAGATCAGAAGGTGAAATATGTTGAACTATTAAAAGAATTCCAGGATGTTTTTGCCTGGAGTTATGAAGACCTCAAATCTTATGATACATCCATCATTCAACATACTATACCTTTGAAACCAGACCAGAAACCTTTTAAACAAAAGCTTAGGAGAATTAATCCTGTTTTATTACCCTCAATTGAAAAGGAAATCAAAAGAATGTTTGAAGCAGGAATTATATCTCCTATCAGATTTTCAGAATGGGTTTCTAACCTAGTACCAACCAGAAAAAAGACAGGAGAAATCAGACTGTGTGTTGATTTAAGGAATTTGAATAAAGTTTCTTTAAAAGACAACTATCCTCTACCTAAAATGGATCACATTTTGCAAAGGGTAGTGGGATCTTCGAGAATATCACTACTAGATGGATTTTCAGGATACAACCAGATTCTGGTTCATCCTGATGATCAGGATAAAACAACATTTACCACACCATGGGGTACGTTTAAATATGTCAAAATGCCATTTGGACTCAAGAATGCAGGAGCTACCTTTCAAAGAGCGATGGACATTGCTTTTGCTAAAGAGATACATGATTCTCTGGTTATTTACTTAGATGATTTGACCGTTTTCTCTAAAACAGATCAAGAACATTTAGGTCACCTAAGGCAAGTATTTATAAAGTGCAGAAAATATGGAATTTCTTTAAACCCTAAGAAGTCATTGTTTGGTTTGGAAGAAGGAAGGCTTTTAGGACATATCATTTCTAAAGATGGCATTAGGATTGATCCTGAAAGAATTCAAGCAATTTTGCAAATACCCCACCCCAGAAACATAAAAGAATTGCAAGCATTTATAGGAAAAATCAACTTCTTGAGAAGATTAATTTCTAGTCTAGCAGAGTTACTTAGATTACTAACTAACATGTTGAGGAAAGATTCAAGCATTGACTGGACTGTAGAAGCCAAGCAATCATTCGAGGAAATTAAAATGGCTTTAACAAGGACACCAGTTCTGACCAGTCCTAGATTTGATAGAGACTTTATTATTTTTTCATTTGCTTCTGAACATACTGTTGCAGCTGTTTTACTTCAAAAAGATGACCAAGGGTGTGAAAAGCCAATAGCACTTTTTAGTAAAGCACTGAGGGATGCACCTCTAAAGTACAATATTATGGAAAAACAGGCTTTTGCATTGGTAAAAGCAATCAAAGATTTTAGAGTTTACATATTATATTCTCATGTGATAGCATATGTGCCCAATGCGGTAGTTAAAGATATTTTGACTCAAGATGGCATTGAAGGTAAACGAGGTAAGTGGATAGCTACCATTTTGGAATATGATATTGAAATCAAGCCAACCAAACTGATAAAAGGCCAAGGCCTAGCACAACTTATGACAGAAACCAATTGCCAAGCCTTAGATATCCATGAACTGGATAACGAGCAGGAGATGGCGACTCCCCAGATCAGTCAAGCTTTCTTAGATTCACCCTGGTATACTGATATAATTCATGTTCTATTAAACCTGCAAACTCCTCTAGGGTTGTCCAGAACTAAGCAAAGATTTTTAAAGATGACATCTTTGAAATATTGTATTTTAGATAGCACTTTATTTTGGAAGAATCACGAAGGAATTTTATTGAATTGTCTCTTAAAAGATGAAGCTGATAAAGTGCTTAATGAATTTCATGCAGGGGATTGTGGAGGACATATCTACTGGAAATCTACTGCAGACAAAATCTTAAGGGCTGGTTTTTACTGGCCAACATTATTTTCTGATGTAAAGAAATTTGTAACAAGCTGTCACAAATGTCAGATATTTGAGGGTAAAAGAAAGTTGTTACCTCTGCCTTTAAAACCGGTTTCCACAGAAAGACCCTTTCAACAATGGGGTTTAGATTTTATTGGAGAGATTCACCCCCCTTCTTCAGGACAACATAGATGGATTTTAACTGCTACAGACTATTTCACCAAATGGATTGAAGCCATCCCATGTAGACAGTCCAATGATTCTGTAATCATAAGGTTTCTTGAAACCAACATACTTTCAAGATTCGGATGTCCAGAAAAGATTATAACAGACAACGCTGCTGCATTTAAATCAAAGAAAATGATAAATTTCTGCCATAAATATCATATTACTTTAGGCCATTCAACAGCCTATTACCCCCAAGGTAATGGACTAGCAGAATCCTCCAATAAGAGTTTGATCAATATCATTAAGAAATTGTTGGAGGAGAATAAAAAAAACTGGCATAAGAAACTGACCTATGCATTATGGGCAGACAGACTTACAACCAAGAAATCCATTGGGACTAGTCCTTATGAGTTAGTTTATGGTTTGGAGGCAAGATTCCCATCATCGTTAGGAATCCCTGTGATGAAATTACTTCAAGAGGCTCAAGTGGAGCCAAATGACATCCAAAGAAGAATTAATCAGACAATCCACCTACAACAAACCAGAGAAGAGGTATACCAAAGATCACAAGTCTTACAGGAAAAGCTAAAGAAAATGTTTGATAAAAGGGCTAAAGCAGAGGATTTTCAATTAGGAGACAAGGTCCTAAGATGGGATTCTAGAAGAGAAGAAAAAGGGAAACATGGGAAGTTTGATTTCTTGTGGAAAGGGCCTTATATCATCCATGCCTTGCGGGGAAACAATACTTATTTTTTGAAGGACTTGGACAATTCAGAAGTTGAAGAAGGACCAGTCAATGGTCGAATGCTTAAGCATTATTTTGATCCAATTTACTAGAATGTTTAAATGTTCCTAACTTGTACATAATATATTGTTTGCTTGTTATATTTTTGTTCCTGCAGTTTGGATTGGATGGTGACTTCTTGGAATTGAAGCCCGAAGTGAAGGCCCTAAGTTCCAAAAAAGTTTTACTATCATATGTAAATAAAGCTACCAGAAGAAGGAAAATTCCTTACTTTCAGTTTGAAGACATTCTGAGGCATCTCATCTATTGTTCTTGACTTTCCACAAGGAAAAGCCATCCCCAAGTGGAGCCAGTGTTAGCCTCCTATATCAATAGGTTTCATCTTTCATGATTGTCTTGATGGAAGTGTGGAATATGTTCAAACCTTCTTACTTGAGCAAAGGTGTTCCATATTCTTGAAAAACCAAAAAATCAAAAAACTTAAAAAATGTAAAGAGGGTATACCCTAAAAGAAAAATCAAAGGGTAAAAAGAATAAAAATGGTCAAAAAGAGAAAGAAATGAACCCCAAGCAAAAATAGACCAAGGAAAGTGTTCAAGTCTAAATGCCACTACTTTTTTCATCTATTGTAATAAAATAATTGTGTGCAGCTTGTGAAACTTTTGCCACAATTCATGAATAAGTCAAACTGTTTAAGCTTGGCTTAGTCATATTTCAATTTCATGTTTTAGATTAGAGAATAAATATCTAGCCAAACAGTTTAATCTTGGCAGATAAGTAGCTAGGTAGAGTGAATAAAGGTGCTCAACAGTTTAATCTGAGCCCTTGGATGTAATAAGGGTAGAAATAGATAGATTCATCATGTAAAAAGAAAAAGATTGAAAAGGGTTTGCAAGTCTAAATGCACCCTAATAAAGAAGACAAAATGGTAGTGTTAAGTAGATAGGGTAGGTAGATGGTGCTACAAAATGTTATCTGATGAATGGTGCTGCTACATGTTAGTTAATCATTTACTTTCATCAAAAGTACTGAAGCAGAAAATACACTGAAAAATCACAGCAAGCAAAGTCAAATTCATTAACCTCCCCCATCATTTTTCCCCCTCAAGAGTTTTACTAATTTCCCCAAAAGTACTAAGGTAATTTGAGATCAAAGGGGCCCAAGGCATTTCCTTGACTTCTGGAGGGACCGGACCCTCGGCCTAATGATCAAAAGACCTAAGCACTTGAAATAATCCATCATTGATTATCTTCCATCTTTAACTTTTTCCTAAGTAAAATCCTATTTTACTTAGGAAACTGATGCAATATTCCATAAAATTCCTCAAAACAACTTATTATTCTAAGTTTAAGTGTTGAAGATAAAATGTTGCAATTTACTTCATAAGTTATCACTTTCTTAGATGTACAAAGATGTTTTGATTTTCCTTGTCCTTTTTCATATTAACATTTGATTTTACTATATTAAATCCCTAGTGAAATCCCTTTTCCTAAGTATATAACTCCCCTTTCTAATAAATATCCCCAAAAACCCTCTTATTATAATGTTTTACCAAAGTATATATTCCCGCACATTTTAAAATAAATATCCCGCTTTATAAAGCCCTTTGGTTAAAACTATAGCCTTATATATCATCCCCGCCCTATGGTGAATTAGTTGTGTTTTAATTAATTCATCATATAATAAAATATATGTAAAAAAGCGTTAGACACGTAATATATGTGTTTAACACCAAAAACAAAGAATAAAATGCGACGGAGTCCTGTGCCCTAGTGTTCCGTCCACGTAGCATTCCACCTGGCCAAACTACCGCCGCAAACCAATTTCATAATCCCATGGGGTTAATTGATCATTTGGACTAATTAACAACCATTCCCGCCTATTAACTTCTCCCCGGGGTAATTAGATTACACGTTAAAACCTGTTTAAAACCCCGACGGGCCCACCTTTGAAGTCGCACAAGTTCCCATCCTTTTCAGCCGTCAGATCATCCCTCCGTTGATCAACGGTCCCGATCAATCCCGCTGCCCATCCCGTGTGAGTTATTTAGCCAGCGGGGAGTGGGCGGTTTTTTACTATTCAGCATTCCACGTGGCAAGCATCCTGTGGAATCGCTGCCATCGCGCCTTTTACCGCCCTCGTCCATAAGCGGTGCGGGCTTACCGCTTACCGCCTACCGCATACCGCCGGCCCCACTCCCTTACGTCACCCCGTACGTCAAATGACGTCATCACCTCGAAAACGACAAAAACCCTTTTGACTTGTTTTTAAGCCATTTTTCGCGTTTTTTTAGTTATTTTGGTTTTCGAAAGAGACTAAGCTCCCGCTGCAAATTTCAAAATTCACTGCAAATACACCAAATTACTCAGAAATTCCGCTGCGCCCGTGTTGAAGAACGTTGCTGCCATTGTCCATTGCCTGTTGAAGAACCAGTTTCCATTAAAAAACAGGTATTTATCATTCCGCACCCCGACTGCAAGTTAACCTTGGTTTCTTGTGTTTTTCTCTGAAAAAGTGGTTAAAAATCCTCTCTGAGTCCTCATTGAAGAGTTAAAACCTGTGAATTTGCTTCCCAAACCTGCAATTTGCCCCAATTTCTTCTTTTGTCAGATATCCCATCCAGTCTGCAAGAAAAACTGAAACCTCCATTTTGAATCCACAAGAACCAAAATGGAGGCCCCTACTGCTCTAAATGTCACTCCTTTGAATGCTCCTCACCGAGATTTAGACTACTTGCCTCTCATAGATGAAGATTTCCAAATAAAAGACCTGCATTTTGAAGAAAGTCCCCGTTTGAGCTTCTGTCGCTGCAGAGACGAACACTCAAAGGGGCAAGATCTTATAGGGTTGTGGGAATCCAATCTCCCAAGGTATTTTATTCCTATAGTCCACGTTTTCCCTGAAATCATTCATTACTGTCATGCAAATTATGATCCCACACAAAGAGCTGTATTAGCTCCTGATCAAAGTGTTTTGTTCCCTATCACACCTCAGGCTATCAATGCTATGTTATACTTTGAGCCAGAACAAGAATTAGCACCTTTATCCATGGAAGGGTTGATTGAGAAAACCAGGCAGTTAACCCCAGAGAAATTAAAAGCAATGTGTCAGTATTTCATGTTACCCGAGCATCAGCCAAAAGGGACTCCCCCCTATGGTTTTTACTTTTTCAATAAATTGGGAAGGCTTATTGTGAATGTAATATCCTTTGTCTTAGGATTCAATACCAGTGAGTATGTAGATGAGATAACTCTGGCTTTGCTATCTATCTTTACCCCTGGGCAGCCTCTTGAGATTAAGTATGATTATGCTTCTTTCATTGCCAACAAAATCTATGATCAATTTTTAAGGCTAGATGATGAAAAGGTTTTCAAATACTCCTCAGTTATCTATCATCTCATAATTTTCTATCACTCAGACAAATTCCCTTTCCCTGTTCAGAAACTTGATGCTAAAGGTAATCCCAGGTCTGTTATTTTTTGGTCCCCCATCATTCATTTGTCCTCTGATTCTCCCTACTCTTATTCGGAATTCATTGATCAGTTTGTACATCCTGCTACAACCTTGTTAACAGGAGTTTCTCCCCCCAGGCTTAGTACTGAGATTAGAAAGACCCTGCAATTGTCAAAGAGTTACAAAGTTGGGGATTGGTACCTGTACCAAAACCATACAGTCATCAGGATTTATGGATGTGAATTACATCCATTCAAGTTACCCAGATATGTACCAATGAGAATTTTTGCTTTGGAATACTTTAGACGGATGAATAACTCAGATGTAATCCATTTCTGCAATGTAAAGAAGAAAGCACAGTTAAGGATCAAAAGCCAGTTAGGTCCTTTCATTTGCAATTCTAGAGAAGCTGAGAGAGAAGCAGAACTTATATTAGAGAGAAAATTCCAGACATCTTTCCGTTGGGTCCCTTATGACCCCTTTGGTTTCATTTGTGAAAGAAGGTTAAAAAATAAGTCATCTCCTTATATACATCACAGAATTCCTGACATAGAACAGTATGCAAATCAAGATGAATGGGTTAAAGGAACACTTGTTGAAGAGGGATGTGGAGCTGACAAATTGAATAAACTTATGAAAGATGCTGAGAAGAAATTTGACCTAGAAACATATGATCAAATGCAGGTACCCTATATTGGCACATCTTCAACAGCCACTCTACAACAAGCTATACAGGAAGACAGCCCCTCAGTAGCAGCAGAGCCTAAAGGTAAAGGAAAAGAACCTATAGTTCAGGTCATTGAAACCCTGGTCATGGCAGAAAAATCACAGAGTTCCAAAACACCAGAACAATCTAAAGCTTCTCAAACACCAGCAAAGCAAATCCAAGCTCCAGAGATGCAAACTCCACTGAATGTGGAAATAGGGAAAAAGAGGTCAGCTCCAGATACCACACCTTCAAAAGGAGCCCCACCAGTCTATCAAGCTAAAAAACACAAGTCTGATCTACCTCCAGATGTAGAGATCATAGATGAAATATTTGATGATGGCAGGGAAGATAGTCAGCAAACAGGTACAGCAAGTGAAACAAACATAAGCCAGAAAGGGATACAAAAACAACTGAGCACTGAAGTATCTTCTTTCAGACCGCCCAAGACAGATACTGGAGACATAAAGAAAACCTTCATTGATATCAAAACAAGGAATGAACCATTAAAAATGAAGGTCTATGATCAGTATATGAAGATGGCTCCTCACAATCAGCAAAGGTTGATGTCAGCATTTGATCTTTCACAAGGTAAAATGCAAATGAGCCACTTCAAAGCTAAGGTGCCAAAGCCAACTTCAGCAAAAGATTACATCAGAACAAATTTTGAAGTGTTAGCAAAGGATATCCATCCCTTGGATCAGATAGAGCTTCATAGGCAAACAGGAGAAATGGTTTATTCCACTCTCACCAACAAAGCCATGGCAGCTTTAACACTACAAGATTCCTTGAATAATACTGCTGCAACATTGAAAATTGAAAGGGCCTCCTCACAGGCCAAGGACAATAGAATAAAGTCTCTAGAAGAGATCATCATTGGTTTGGGTCACAATCCCAAAGACACTAAAGGTATTGAGGCACTGATAAAAAAGAAAGAGGATGATATAGCTGCACTAAGAAAACAGTTGAAAATACCAGCCTCAAGGCACCCCCAGACACAGGAAGTAATAAAAGGAAATTCGCAAGAAGAAATGATGGAGTTGCTCTTAAATTTGACAGAGCGACTAAATGAAACCGAAAAGGAGCTGGAAAAGGCATTGCAGGAACAGGAAATTCTCAAACAGGCTTCAGCAGCAGGTACTACAGGGCAACAGGAACAATCATCTCAGGTAAAATTTTCTAATTTGAATTCTGATGATTTGATTAAACAGATGGAGAGTTTGCAGCTAAAGGTCACAGAACTCCAAGAAGCAAAATTACAATTAACAAAATTGGAGGGAAAATATGACACATCCAAAAAGACAGTAGCTGACAACCTCAGAGAAATAAAAAGGTTGGAAAAATTGGTTGAGGCTTTGCAAAAAGATATTACACTGGAAAAGCCTCTGAATGAAATAAATGATATTCTTTGGGACAACATCATCAATTTAATAAGAGATATTTGGCCTTCCATTCAAGCTATTTTTGAGCAGAATGAGTTAGTCAAAATAGCCCAAGAGGAAATAAACAAAACGAGACATGAATTAAGAGGCAAGCCAGAGCTAGCCCAGCAGCTCATTCAGTTTTTGAATTCCAGAACAAAACAACAACTAGCATTACTAGGAATTGATGACAGAACAGGTGTAGTTTTGGAAGCAAAGAGAATTTTTACAAAGAGAACTTTCATGCAAAATCTAGAAAGAAAGTGTAATGATATTTTGGTCGACATCAACGTTTTCAGAGAAAAATTTCAAGCTCTGTTGGACAGTGATTTGCCAAGTCCCATGCTCACAGAGGATCAAATAGTAGACTTGGAAACTTATGAGAAAAGAATCAAAGCTCATGCTAAACATACAGCTATAGGTTCTACTAATATAGGTTCTACTAGCTCATCAGAACCTGCAGTACCAACTGGGAAGAGTATTTATGAAAAAGTGAGGAATCTATTTCATCTGGAGCATGAATTAAAATATCTATTTCCAAACGAGCCCACTTTTTATAAACTTGCTGAAGCCGATGAAACTTTAAGGAAGCTCAGAAGAACAATGATACCAGATGATCAGTGGTGGAAAGAAATGCTGGAAATTTTGTAAAAAATGTTGTCAGGATAAAAGTTTATCTTTAATATTGAGTAAATGGTAAAAAACAGAAATGCGGATGAAAGAGTATCAGATGAAAGGTCAAAGAGTATCCGTGAGAATAAAGAGTATTCAACAAGTCAAAGGAATATGTAAAGGACAGCACAGAGCCCTATTTTGAGCACTTATCCTTAGCATGTCCATGAAGAAAGGAACAGCACATCAGCCGTTATTCATTATTCTATTTACGAGACCATGTGTCTTTTGTTTGTTTGTAAATATGCTTTAAATCAGCCTGAATTATTGGCTATGATAGAGTAATATTGTTAGGATTATTTTTGTATAAATAAGCCTTCAAAGAGAGTTTTGAAGGGTGGATTCTATTACTCAGCTGTAACATTGAGGTTTTCGGAATAAAAAGCTTTTGGACAAATTTACTTGTGGCTTACTGGATGACGTTTTGAAGCACTGGACTTGTTGCAGGATTCATGTGTTGGACTTCAGTTCAATAAGTTTTCCAACCCTTGTGTTTAAATTTTATATTAGTTTATGCTATCATCATATCCGTTTATGAATAGTTTACATAAAAGATTGAAACAGAATTTGCTTAATTGTACTCTGTTTTCAAATGTGATTATTCTTGATGTTTTCTTCTGGATTAGTTATAAGCATGAATTCTTAATTGCTCATGTTTTGCTGATTTAAACATTGTTGATTACTGTAACAAAGAATCCTTCATTGCTCTTTGCTTGTAGTCATTTCTCTTCTTTCTCTTGAATATGGTGAGAGATTCTTAGCTGCCTTTCATCCCTTCAAGACCATCCATCCACTTTAAATTTTAAGGATTGTTCTCTGTCTAGCTATCTTGCCCTGTAATACCATCTTGTGTTTAGAAAAGAAATCCGGTAAAGCCATCCTTAGACTCCATAGCCCAATGGACTGAAAGCCCTCAACCTTGCCCTTAGTTTGTGGATTCCACCATTTTCCCAAAACAAACTTTGAATCTATAACTAGCCTAAAATCATTCAAAAACAAAGATAAATCATAAAGAGAGAGCCCTCTCTGGATGCGGATTGGCTAGATTCT
>JAXQQM020063693.1:0-56032 GCA_034641835.2 Pinus albicaulis
ACTAAACCTCTCAAACCTCTCAAGGGTTACGTTGTCTCTACCCATTGTTTGATATATTACACATCACATCCATATAACAAGAAATCTCTCAACAATGTCTCTACCCATGGTTTGATGTATTTCACATCACATCCATATAAAAACAAATCTCTCAACAAGATTACGCACCTCATCATAAGCATTTTTACCATTGTACTAAAATATTCCTTATAAAGAAGAATTTACAATGAAGCCATTTACAACATGGCCTCTCTCCTTTACGACCTCACTCTACATTTTATTCCTCCATCTGTGGATAGTATGTAAGAACTATGCTTTTCAACTATTCTAATCTATAAAGCATCTCCTCAATACTTTCAATGTAATTGACAACCCTTACATGTGTAGTACGGTATGCCCTTATAAATTTTGACATAACATCTATAACTCATTTAATTTTTAATTCATCATATTCGATATAATGCAATAAAAAACAATGAAATTTATTTGGTTTGAGGTAACATAGTTTCCATATATGACCATACTCATTTATACACATGATTTAAACAACAAGAACAAGTGCTCAATTCTAATTTTTGCATCTCTAGCTACAAAATATATAGAAATATCTTAGATTGCATTTTTAGGCACTAGACACAGAATATAAAGGCAATACACTTCTATATGATTTCTTCTTAAAATTTATCTAGAAAATAATGTTATTGTATCTTAAAATCTGTTTTGATTATTTTTTTTTCATGACCACAATCACTTGCACAGATGATAATAATAAGAAGACAAAATGTTGACATCCCAAATTTTGTGATTTCATAAACATACTTAATCACTATTCATTATTGATCATTATTTTATGCATTTGCTAATATTTGTAGCTCTCCTATTTGAGTTCAGTTGTCATGTGCATTAACGAAAAAATAATTAAGGAATCTAAATCTTCTATTTTTTGCTTATGGTGATAAAATTGATTTTTTATGTACTTCATTAACGACTCTAAATCATCTAGTTGTTTCCTATGATGATAAAATACCTTAATATATCTTTGAGGCTATTATCATGGAACTTCCACCACTTATCAATTGTGTGCCCATTCAAAATTCAAATTTAACAATGCTTGTTTCTAAGTAGGACATAATGTAGTGGTAGGGCTATTTTGTTACCTAGTTGGCTTCTAGTGCTTTGTTAACGGGATTGATATACATATTAGCATAGATCTATTTTAATGGAATGTTTAATAAGCATTAAGATGGATTACAAGAAAATAAAAAAATAATTGATCAATGTATAAAATATCTAGGTTAAAATAGATCTAAAGTGATTTATTCTTTTATTAGAGATTTTTAGTATTACTACGGTAGGTTCTTGTTTTAATTTTATTTTACATTTGTACGAATTTTGTAATTTTTTTTTTAATTTAATTAATTAGCATCAAGATTTCTCCCATAAGATGCCCACATGCATATGTATCCACTTTGAAGTGATATTATCATTTTATTAATGCTAGAACCAATGTTTGACTAATATTCTTCTTTAACACCTTAAATGCTCTTCGACAACCCTTTCCCCACTCGAAACTCTTGTAACTTGAAATTATGGTGTGGAGTGGTGTTGAAACTACTAGCAACAAGTTTATGAATTTCTTCAAGTACTATGTTGCCTCAAAAAAACTCTTATCTTCAAAAACATTTAGTAATCCTTACTGACAACTTCATGATGACCTCCATCTTCGAAGGATCTATCTTCAAATCTCCTCCACCTATCATATATCCCAAAGACACCATAGTATATTGTGATAAATCACACTTCTTGAGATGTGAAAATGATTATTGCTTCTTTAAAGTCTCTAGAACCTACATCAAATGTGATATGTTCTCCTTGTAGGTAGGAATGTATACTAGTGAATAATCCAAATAAACAACAAAAAATGAGATTATACATGTGCACAATATATCATTAATTGACTTCATGAATTTATTTGGTGCATTTCATAGGCTAAATATCATAACTAACCGCTAATACAAACCTTCTCTAGCTTTGAAGGTGGTCTTCTAGGTATCTTGTTCATTGACTCAAACCTAGTGACCCTATGATTGTAAGTCTATCTTGGTGAAGTATTTATCTTGTTTCATAAAAGATCATCCATCATAGGCAAGAGGAACCCATTATTGAGAATAATTGTTTTTGAAACCTATATCCAATGCACATCCACCAAGTCACATCCTTCTTAGGCACAATTATAATGGGTGATCCACATGTGAGGTACGGTCGAATAACACCACATTCCAATTGGTATTAAAACTACTTCTTCACCTCACTTCCCTTTATAATCAATTAACCTTTGGTAATGGAGAGTGTCAAAAAAATTGGATCTCATTCTCTGCTTACCTCTTGGGTGGTAGCCCTTTAGGATTCTAGAGCAGAACCTTGTATACATGTATATACTGTTTCAATTGTTGTGTTTTTTCCTTGATAGAACCCCCTAAGGATGACCTTTCTTTCACGAACAGTTCTACAAACTAATTTTATCTTAAAAATAGTAAAGCATATTTTTTTCTAGAACTAATTAGTTTCTTAGCTTAGTTAGCGCTTAAAAATAAATTTTTGGAGTTTCCCTTAAGTGTGTTTGAACCATATTTATGCAGGAATATAATGAAATGAAAAAATACACATAAAGGAAGACATTTAGTGGAAATAAAACTTCATTTAATTAATAATAAACCAAGATCCATATTAAATCTCGATCTATTAAGCATTGAGAGTAATAAACCAAGATCCATCTTCACTCCCGATCTATTAAGCATTGGGAGGGATCAAACCTCTAGAGGTGAAAACTTCTTTCTTGAGTGCAAAAGTTGACGAAAAGTTTGCACCTATAAACATTTGATCCCTCTTAGCACTTGATAGATTGGAATTAATATGGATCTAGGCTGTTTTTTTATAAATTTAGAAACAGATTCTTGAAATCACTTTTTTTTAGAGCCGACCAAGGTTTCGGGCAAGACAGAAAATAAATCATTCTAATTTGGTGTTGTTTCTCCCAACACATAGATTAAATAATTCTAATTTGGTGGTGTTTTGCCCAATGCATAAATTAAATCAATCTAATTTTGTTGTAAGAGTGATTGGTTACACATGACTGCATCCATGGAGTCGAAGTAGATGAAAAGGTAAAAACAGAAAGGTAGAGAAAAAAATGAAGAGAAAACGAAGAGATGCTTCCTCAAAAATACAATTAGATACTTTATTTGTGTTAAATTTATATATTTAGGGGGAGAAGTGATTTTTCATTAGGGCCAAGATTAGTTTAATTATATTAAATTTTAAATATTAAATGTTAAACATTACTTTTATATTTACATTTATGTTTACATTTTTAAGTGAGATATTCAATGCATGCATGCAGTGTACTTAAATACAAACCTCCCCGGTCAAAATTTATTAAATTTAATAATATTAATATGAATATTATAATTAATAATAATATTATTATTAATCTTTTAATATTAATATTAGGGTATTTGGCCCTTAGGCATCACCTAAATAAAATCTCTTTTGTGAGTGTTCGTAAATATAAAGAGTATGGTGTAAATATAAAAAGAGGTTTTATTTTTACCATACCTATGGTTTATTTATATTTATATTTATTTACCATACCTATTTTATTTACCATGGTATTTGTTCCATAGGCTTGGTATATACTTATATATTGATTTCTAATCATATTTGATATCTTCGATGTATTTACCATACCTCTGTATACCTCTTTTATATTTATTTATTTACCATACCTCTTTTATAAATATGGTATTTGAACCATAATATTTAGACCATGGTATTTGGCCCATACGATTCACCTAAGTAAAACCTCATTTTTTAGTTTTCTTTATGGAATAAATATAAAAATAGGTTTTATTTATTTACCATACCTCTTTTTTGAGTGTTGGTCAATATACTCCGACATTTCAAATGTTTATTTACAATACATATCTTACCGTACATTTGTCACATTAAATCTACATGTGTACCCTATACTGGGTTGCAGAGCACCTCTCGGTGTAACAAATAGCTGAGGTATTCTTACAAAGAGAATGTAAATTAACTAGCTAGGGTGGTGGTAGCCTATTTCAGGGAAGAGATGTCATGGCTACAAGGCTATAAACTATGTTACAATGAGGCTCAAAAGCCTATTTATTATTGGGGAACCATTGAAAAGCCCAAACATACAAATACCTTACAGAATGTGTATGATCATCTAGTTGATGACCTCTGTCTGGACATTAGTTTGCAGATGGAAAGTTATGGACTTGGTAAGCTTGGTGTCCACCATCGACCAGAGGCTAGACTAAAATTTACTCATGAACCTATTGTCCTGATGTGAGATGATAGATTGTGGGATCCTAAAGTGTACCCACACTCGTTCAAAGAAGAGTTTTGTAGTTGCTTCTGTTGTAATATTCTTCTTGTAGGTTGTCATAATGGCCATCTTCGAGAATCTATCAACGACAAAAAAAAAACAGTCATTTCAATTCTTAGTATAACGAAGTCCCAACATGTAATCCATGGAGATGGATTCCCAAAGTCGACTAGGGGTACACCATGGAGTATAGAGTCCTTTCTTCTTGATGGCTGGTTTGGCAATGACACAGGCAGTGCAAGACTTGATGTACTTCCCAGCATCATGTGAAAGGTTTGGCCAATAGAAATAATTCTACAGTACTTCCATTGTTTTCTCGACCCCAAAATTCCCAACGACCCAACTGTAGCATGCTTCCCAAATCATCTTGGCACGCTTTCTTGAAGGAGAAAAAAGGTGTCCCAAGTCACATAGCAAGGCATCCCAGAGTTTTAAATATGGAACTTGCTTATCCTTCAAGAGAGTATTGTATGCATGGCTGAATTCTTGATTGCTTTGCTAGAGAAGCATCAAATTCAAACTCTCGTGCCCAGAAGAGTTCAGCACAGTGGTTAGCACTACAATCAATAGTCAACTAAGGCAGTTTTCAACATTATTAGTGATGCCCTTCTTATAATTGATGTTCAAATGAAATTTTTGCAAGTATGTGGACCACTTCTAATGGTGATCATTATGCAACTTCCCCTGTGTCTGTATGAACTGCAAGGGTTAGTGGTTTGTGTGCATGATTGTTTCCTTTCCCAAAATGTAATGATTCCATTTTCAGAAAGCTTTCACAATGGAGTACATCTCTTTGTCATAAGTGGGATACTTTCAGACTGTGTCAGAAAGTGTCACATTGTGACATGCCATTGGATTCCTCTGTTGAGTAAGAACAACCACAATAGCATAGTCAGAGGCATTTGTCTTGACCTCAAATGGTTGTTGCAATTTTTGTAATGTGAGCACTTGTGCAAAGAAGAGGTGATGTTTGAACTCTAGAAATGCCTTCTATTAATATTTCTACCAAAATAATTCTTCTTTCACCCCTCCCTTGGTGACTTGACTCAAGGGCCAAGTGATATGAGAGAATCCCAGCACGAACCTGTGGCAAAAATTCGCAAGGCCCAAAAAGTTGTGGAGCTCTATTAGAGTGGTTGGGGTTGGTAGATCCCAAATGAATTGGATCTTGGTTGGATCCACATTCACCTGTGGCTCATCAATAATGTATGTAAGATATTGAAGCTAGGTCATCCCAAAAGTGCACTTCTCTGAATTGGGACACAAATTGTGTTCTTGTACTGTTTGGAGGACTTGTCAGATGAGGTGGAGGTGCTCTTCCAAAGTCTAGATGAAGATCAGGATGTCGTTGAAGTATGACACCACAAATGAGTTGGTGAATGGTTCCTTCTTCTGGATCTTCATGCTGGAGACAATGGCGTTGGGCTCCGCATCAATAATACGCTACCCTTTTTCATTCCCCTTTTCAGTTTCTGATTTGGAGTCGGAGCATGCATCGGATTTGGAAACCTTCAACTCAGCCACCAGTGACTACTTGTCCTGACACTCACTTATGTTGTGAGCAGAGCTATTATGGAACTCATATCACTTCTCGCTATCCTTCTTTGGCTTCATGGTGTTATTATTTATTTTTGTCTTTGGTGGTTTGTCTCGAGATGCCCTGCATTATCTTTGTCCTTTGTTCTGTGGTTCAGGGGCACCTTTCCCTTGCTTCTGATTTTCAGATCCAAAGTCTCACTTCTTCTCTTTGACATTTTTATCAATCTTGGCAGCATACCAGTATGCCGCACTAAGCGAGGAGATGTCGAGGAACACCATTTCCTCCTGAATACATATGTTCAGACAATTGTGGTACTTCAGTACCAAATGTTTCTATGAATATTTGATACTCAAGATTGTGCTCATGGTATGGAATAAATTTGTCAGCTCATCGAAATCTTGATCCCTTTGTTTCCACAATGTATTCCATTGTATGTATTTTTCCTCATAGCTCCTCATGGGATAATATTTTTCCTTGATGGCATCTCGAAAAAAATTTCGAGTCAGTGCAGACGAGAAAAATCTAAGGAACTTCCTCCATGTTGACGCATCTTAATGGTTATTAGCTAGGATGGTCATGAGTCTTCAATCCCAATTTCGGAACTAGATTTATTTCTAGGAGATTGTCCTATGATTAGGAGTCGAATGGAGCATCAATTTTTGTCTTCTTGACTTGTGGCTTTATATGGAAGAGTATGGTCATTTCCTTCACTTCTTATTTTTTAAGGCTACTTAGATTCATCCCCTTCTACATTAATGAATATACAATCTTCTCATCCACATATGAGCTTCTTTCCACCTAATTATTTGAATATATCACTTTTATATTTTTATTCTTAGCATCACTTGAGCTGTAGATGTAGCTTCCAACACTTCTCATGCGAATTACCTTCAATTTTACAGTGATTTTAGTGGTTGTTTGTATCTTTTCACTAATGTGTTATGGATATTGTATTTTTGTCTTTCCCCCATTTCTACTTCCTCTCTTGCTCCTATAAAGCTTAATTTCTATAGTTCTACTTCGACCCACATTATATCCCTTTCATTGGGTGAATGTTCTCTTGGTATTGTTCCTGTAGACAAGCCTCATCATTCTTATGGGTTTAAACATCTCTTACTTTTCCAAAAAAATATTTAAAGCCCTCATATACTTGAGGAGAAATTCTTGGTTCTTTGGAGAGATACCCAAAATTATTTTCATCTTCCCAATTTTCATGTACTCTAATAATCTCAGCATTCATCCTTCCTTGAAGTAATTCAACTAAAACCATTAGTCATCTAGATACCTGATAGGGTAGAAATTTGACTTTATAAGAGTTTTGAAATACTCCCACATAATCAATAGAGGATATCCCTCTAGTATTAGGGCTTATTTTTGGCTTTCCCATCATATCTAAGCATGGCCCTCTAATCTCATATGATAAATAAAAATCCATGTCCTTCCTCTACGTTCAAAACACTAAAATAAATCTATAACTATTTTAATCAGTGATTTAAATTGAAAGCATCAATCTCACCTTATATGGTTTGATGTATACCTTTGTTTCCATATTGAAGCTTTGAATGCTTCATGAATCATGAGCTAGGTTGTTCCTTTTTGCATTATTTCTTATACTGCCTCTTTGGTTCATCTCTATCCTCCAATTTCTCCTATGGTTTGGCCTCTATGTTTGAACATACATCCAACATGTTATGAAGAGCATCCATAAGGAGATTCATGTTATGGTTGATATCTAAAGCCTATTCTTCTACCCTTGAGAAAATCTCCTTTGACACATCTCAAGGGTTTTCAATATATTTTTTTGGCCATATGTGGGGTTTTAAAACTTTCTACTTAAACCAATCTAGATCCCTTGAAAACTACAACAAAACACCCAAAGCTACCTACTCTGATACCAATATGATTCCTACAGTAACTTGCATATTGCACTAGATAGTTCATCACAATACATTTGCTAAAATAATACATAAAATATGAAATCTAAATTTACAAGGCTATCTCGACTTCTGGATTTACTAAGTTAAATTTTCCAGCATGCAATATATAAAATGTGGGAAATATAGAATAAACATAAACATAAACAACATCACTTCGCTACTAGAAAAAAATAAATTAAGGGAGCGTTATCAACCTCCAAAGTTGGAATTAGGTAGGCCATTAGGGGTAGCTTTTGATATCCTCTTTAAGAGATATGAACCACCCACAAAAGTTACGTCCCCTTCTCTCTACCCCTCTATCTCCCACCATCTCTTCCACCCCTCCCTCTGCCCTATCTCTCCCTCTCCTTCTCTCCATCTCTCCCCTTCTATATCTCCTTCTCCCACTCTCTCCGCTTCCCTCCCTTCCTCTCTCTCTCTCCCATAGACCCCCTCCCTCTCTCTCTCTCCCTCTCTCCCTCTCTCTCCATCTATACCTCTCTCTCTATCTCTCTCTCTCTCTCTCTCTCTCTCCACCTCCATTCTCTCTCTCTCTCTCTGTGTCTCTCTCTCTCCAAATCCATTTCCCATTCCCTCCCACTTCTCTCGTCTCTCCCTCCCCCTCCCACTCTCTCCTCCTGCCTCTCCCTCTCCTCCCCCTCATGTTCCCCCTACTCTCTCTCTCTCTCTATCTCTCTCTATCTCTCACACACAACCATAAACACACTCGCTCCCTCCCTCTCTCTCACCACTCACTCCCCCTCTCTTATCCTCTCTCTCTCTCTCTCTCTCTCTCTCTCTCTCTCTCTCTCTCACAGTCCTCTTTCCATCTCTCTCCTACTCTCCCCCCTCCGACTCCTGATCCCCCTCTCCCTCTCCCACCCTCTCTCATTCCCTATTCCCCTCTCCCTCTCCCTCTCTCTCTCTCTCACTCTCACTTTCACTCTCCCCCTCTCCCTCTCCCTCTCTCTCACTCTCACTCTCACTTTCACTCTCTTCCCCTACCATATCCATCCTCTCTCTCTCTCTCCCACTCCCGCTCCCCCTCCCCCTCCCCCTCCCCCTCAACCGCCCTTCCCCACCCTACCCCTCTCATTCTCCCTCTCCATCTTCCCTCTCTCTCTCTCTCACCCCACTCCTCTCTCATTACCCCGCTCTTCCCCTCTCCCCCTCCCTCTCCCCATGCCCCCTCTCTCTCTCCCCCTCCCCCTCTCATTGTCTCTACCGCTCTCTCCCCCCTATATTTCTCCCATTCATGCCCCTATCTCTCTCCCTCTCCTTCTATCTCTCTCCTTCTCCCTCTCTCTCTCGCTCTCTCTCCCCCCATCTCCCCCTCCCTACCCATCTCTATCTCTCCATCTTTGAATCCCTCTCTTTCTCTCTCTCTCTTAGTGTCACTCTCTCCCCTTCCTCTTCAACTGCCTTCTCCCCACCCTCCCCCTTTCCCTATCACTCTCCCTCTGCCCTCCCTTTATCTCTATCTCGCCCCCCCCAATCCTCTCTCTTTCCACTCCTCCTTCTTTCCCGCTCTCTTGCTCCACCCCCCCTATCTCTCTTCCTCTCCCCCGCCCCCTATCTCTACCACTCTCTCCCCCCCCATATTTCTCCGATTCCTCCCCTATCTCTCTCCCTCTCCCTCTCTCTCCCTTTCTCACTCTCTCTCCCCTTCTCCCTCTCTCTCTCCCTCTCTCTCCCCACCTCTCTTTCTAATTCTGCCCCTCCCTACTCATATCTCTCCCTCCCTCCCCATCTTCGTCCCTCTCTCCCCCTGCCTCCCTCTTTGTTCTGCCTCCAATCTCTCTCTCTCTCTCTCTCTCTCTCTCTCTCTCCTCCCACCCTCCTCTCTCCATATCATATTTCTCCCATTCCTCCCCTATCTCTCTCCCTCTCCCTCTCTCTCCCTTTCTCACTCTCTCTCCCCTTCTCCCTCTCTCTCTCCCTCTCTCGCCCCACCTTTCTTTCTAATTCTGCCCCTCCCTACTCATCTCTCTCTCCATATCTCTCCCTCCCTCCCCATCTTCGTCCCTCTCTCCCCCTACCTCCCTCTTTGTTCTGCCTCTAATCTCTCTCTCTCTCTCTCTCTCTCTCTCTCTCTCTCACCCTCCTCTCTCCATATCTTTCCCCCTCCCCCTTGCCCTCCCACTCCTAATCCCCACTCACCCTCTCCCACCCTCTCTCCTTCCCTCTCCCTCTCCCCCTCTACCTCTCTCTCTCTCTCTCGCTCTCACTTTCACTCTCCTCGTCCCTCCCTCATTCTCTCTTCCCCTCCCCTCTCTGTGTCACTCTCACTCGCTCTCTCTCTCTCTCTCTCCCCTTCAACCACCCTATTCCCACCATCCCCTTCTCCCTCTCTCTCTTCCTCTACCCCTCCTCTCTCTCTCTATCTCTCTCTCCCTCACTCCACCTCCATTTCCCTTTCCCTCCCACTTGTTTCGTCTCCTCCTGCCCCTCCCTCTCTCTCCTCCTGCCTCTCCCTCCACTCCCCCTCCCCCTAATATCTTTGTCTTTCTATCTCTCTCTCTCTCTCTCGATATATATATATATCTCATACACAAAAACACACACACACTCTCCCTCCCTCTCTCTCCCCACTCCCCCCCTATCTTCTCCTCTCTCTCTCTCTCTTTCTCTCTTCCCACCCTCCTCTCTCCATCTCTCTCCTGCTACCCCCCCTCCCCATCGCCCTCCCTCTCCTGATCTCCCTCACCCTCTCTCACCGTATGTCCTTCTCTATTCCCCTCTCCCTCTCCCTCTATCTGTCTCTCTCTCTCTCTCTCTAACACACACACTCTAACTTTCACTCTCCCCCTCCCATATCCCTGTCGCTCACCTTCTCTCTCTCTCAATCTCTCTCAATCTCTCTCTCTCTCCCTCTCTCTCCCCACCATCCCTCCTCTATCTCACTCCCTTCCGCTCTACTTCAAACACCCTATCTCCCCCTCTTCCTCTATCTCTCCCCCTCCCTCTCTTGATCTCCCTCTTCCTCTCTCACCCTATCTCCTTCCTTATTCCTCTCTCTCTCTCTCTCTCTCTCTCTCTCTCTCTCCCTCTCTCTCTCCCACTCTAACTTTCACACTCACCCTCCCATATCCATGTCGCTCACCCCGCCCCCCCCCTCTCTCTCTCCCCCCGCCATCCCTCCTCTCTCTCACTCCCTTCCCCTCCACTTCAAACACCATATCTCCCCCTTCGCCTCTCCCTCTCCCCCTCCCTCTACCTCCTTGCTCTCTCTCTCCCTCTCTCTATCTCTCTCTCTCTCCCCAATCCTATATCTTCCTCCCCCCCTCTCCCCCTCTCTCGCTCACCCCAATCCTATATCTTCCTCCCCCCCTCTCCCCCTCTCTCGCTCCAACCCCCATCTCTCTCTCCCCTTCCTCCTCCCCATGTCTCTACCACTCTCTCCCCCATATGTTTCTCCCCTGTTGCCCCCTATATCTCTCCCTCTACCTCTCTCTCTCCTTCTCCCTCTATCTCTCCTTCTATCTACACCCCTCTCTCTATATCTCTCTCCCTCCCTTCCCATATCTCTCTCTCTATCTCCCCCTCCCTCCTCATCTCTCTCTCTCTCTCTGTCTCTCCACCTCCCTTTCCCTTTCCCTCCAACTTCCCCTCTCTCTCCCTCCCCTTCCCTCTCTCTCCTCCCCCCCTACTCTCTCTCTCTCTCTCTCTCTCTCTACCCCATCCCCCCTCTCTCTACCTGTCCCCCTCCACCTGTATCTACCGCTCTCTCCCCCTATCTTTCTCGTTTTCCTCCCCATATCTCTCTCCCTCTCCCTCTCTCTCCCCTTCTCCCTCTATCTTTCCCTTTATCTACCCCCCTCTCTCTATATCTCCCCCCCTCCCTCCCCATATCTTTCTCTCTCTATCTCATCCTCCTTCCTCATATCTCTCTCTCTCTCTCTATTGCTCTCTCTACCTCCATTTCTGTTTCTCTCCCATTTTTTCCCCTCTCTCTCCCCCTCCGACTCTCTCCTCCTACCTCTCCCTCCACTACCCCTCCCCCTACTCTCACTCTATCTCTCTGTCCCTCTCTCTCTCTCTCTCTCTCTCATGCTACCTCCCCCTGCGTTTCTCTCTCTCCCCTCATCACTCTCTCCCTCTCCCCCTTCCCTCCCTCTCCCCCTTCCAACATTCCCCCTCTCACCTTCCCCCTCCCTCTCTCTCCTCCTACCTCTCCCTCAACTGCCCCTCTGCACTACTCTCTCTCTCTCTCTCTCTCTCTCTCTGACACACATAGACACAGGCTCACTCCCTCCCCCTCTCTCCCCCCTCCCTCCCCCTCTCTTCTCCCCCACCCCGCTCTCTCTCTCTCTCTCTATATATATATATATATATATATATCTCCTCCCACCCTCTTCTCTCCATATCTCTACTGCTCTCTCTCCCTTCCCTTCCCTCTCCCCTTCCCTCCCTCTCCTAATCCCCCTCTCCCTCTCTGACACTCTCTCCTTCCCTCTTCCCCTCTCCCTCTCCCTCTCTCTCTCTCTCCTTCCTTCTTTATCTCACTCTCACTCCCCTGTCCCCCTTCCTATATCTCTCTCTCCCTCTCTCTCTCTCTTTCTCCCCATCCCCTTCCCCCCATCTCCCTCTCCCTCTCCCTCTCCCTCGCCCTTTGTCCCCTTGCGCTCTCTCTCTCTCTCCCTCCTCACCCCTCTCTCTTCGCCTCCCACTCCTACTCTATCTACCACTCTCTCCCCCCATATATTTCTCCCATGCATCCCCCTATGTCTCTCCCTCTCCCTCTCTCTCTCCCGCACTCCCCCTCCTGCACTCCCCCTCCCCCCCTCTCTCTCTCCCGCACCCTATCCATATCTATCTCCCTCTCTCCCCCTTGCCTCTTTCTCTCTCTCTCTCTCACCCTGCATCCCCCTCCCCTTCCCTCCCTCCCCCCTCTCTCTCTCTCTCCCCGTCCTCTCTCTCTATCTCCCACCCCTCACTCTTATTATCCCTCTCTCTCATTATCACCATCATATCATCTAAGAACTTAAAGCATGCCATTTAACAAACAAAAACATAATCATCATTATCATAACCATATCATTTAAAAAATACTATCCGCATCACATAGCAAACAAAAACATGTTATCAATTAGAAATCAACAATCATCATATTATGTAAGAAACATAATCATTATATGATCTTACAAATAATAAAACAAATACATACATAATCATATACAAATTAAACTTGCAAAAATTGTCAACATAATATTATCGTTCAATGCAATCATATCATCTAATTAGGAAAAACACAACCATCATATCACATAAACAAACAAAAATTTCTTTCATTTGAGAAAACAAATAAAATACACCAACATTTACCTATCAATATAAACAAAAAACTTCTATACATAAATATCAATGTCGTGTCATCTAAAAAATATGATATATTTTTAAAAATTACAACTTATAGATACATTTTAAAAAACATCTTTTCACATTTGAATAAACAAATGCATATATTTCACATATCATATATAAATAAAACAATTCTACTAATAAAACAATTTAAACTATTTTATATCATCTAATTTTCAAATGATAAATAGTTACATATAATAAAAGAATACAAAGATATCCTTTCACATTATAAACCATCACATATAAATCAAAAAATTCAATTCAAAAAAATATTCCTTTCTTTATTATATAATTTCAATTAATAAGTATTTATACAAATACAAATCTGACTAAACAATTCAAATATAATAATTAACTAAAAAATTCATGACGTTAAGGCCCACTTCTCCAATGTACCTCTTTCGTAGTTAGTTTTCACCTCTTCCGCTTTCCAAAGATGGCCTTCACATTACTTCGCCTCCCTTCGCTCTTGGCCTCGAATTCTCAGATTTTGTCCTCTCGCAATCGAACCTCCACTTCTTCTGCTTTTTTGTATGGTCTAAGTCACCTTGGTGGTCTCCTCGTCTTCTCCCCTTCTCCTGGCCCCTACTTAGGCAGGCCTCGTCTGCGCCATCTGCTGCTAGCCATGCCCCGCCTCCGACAAAGAATGCGAGCACGACGTGGTGTTAGTCGAGGCCATATCTCTGATATTCCTCCTTCGCCCCTTTCTAAGCTCAGCTCCTCCTCTGAAGGCGACGACCTCACCCCCCCGCCACCCTCACGAGGTGGTAGACGTAGGGGCAGAGGCAGAGGCAGAGGAAATCTTGCTGGCAGAGGACGTGGGCGTGCGCGTGTTACAGGTGACGTTTCTGGCCAGCCTGACGCTCACCCTGTGCCCCCCTGTCATTCCTTCCCTCCTGACATTCACGCTCTTCCCCGTCATCCCCTCTCTTCTGATGTCTCCGCCCCTCCCTGTCATCCCAATCCTCCAGGCAGCAGGTTACGGGGGTCCACCATCAGGCAGACCACCCAGAACGCGGAACTTCGCTTCCATTGCACCTCTTTTGACTCCATCATCACAGCCTTCATCACTGTGTCCCTGCGTGAAGAGATTCCCCTTTCTGCTCTCCCCTCCCCTCCTCTTGACCCTCTCCCCAATCCCTCTCTTCACATAGGGGTATGCACTGAAGCTGAGCACCAGAACATGAAGTCCGACAGTCAGGCAGGAAAGGAGGACAGCAGCGATGGAAATGAATATGCATGCAGAGTTGAAGAGGAACCAATGTCTTCTGAGCATGAGGGTTGATTCCCCGGGCTCAATTACTGCTGGTTTTTTTGTGTTCTATTGTTCTAGTTACCCACCTGTTGGGAAAAATGATGTTTCTAGCTTTTTTGCAGTTATCTACATGTCTTGTATAAACTTCTGGCCAGTTTCCCTCCTATGGGCGGTCCAATTACTCATGTTTAATGGGTCGGTTTCCCACTATGGGCGACCCAGACTTCTCAAGGACAGTTTAGCTAATCAACCCAGGCTGTCTGGCTTTCACAGCAGCAGTCTTGGCAGTTTTGTATCAGTATTTTCATAATAAATAGAATTAGTCCTATTTAGAAAACAATATAAATATAAATATATAAATCATATAAATCCAATATTATATAATATAGAACAATAAATTTAATTATATGATATTAATCTAATTTTATATAAGTATCTATTGAATAACCTAAATATTTAAAATAACATAATCAAATATTTAAAAAGACATGAATTATGGAATGTAAAGAATAATTTATACACAAATTTAAATGAGAAAATGATATGGGAGTTCAAAATTAATGTTATATATATATAATTAATGGTGAATAAAACAGAGCTACTGGATAGGAGATAATCGCTTGCAGGCATCTCTGAAGAGAAATGGCATATAGCTTTAACATCTATGACAATGTGAAGAAGAGATAATCGCTTGCAGGCGTCTGTGAAGAGAAATGGCGTACAGCTTTAACCTTTATGACAAAGTGAAGAAGAACAATGATTCCAGAAAGGGCTAAATATAATTATTTAGGGAAATTTATCTTGATACACGAGAGAGTAAACTGATGATATATAAACTAAACTGAATAAATTAAATATTTAAAATAACAAAATCAAATATTTAAAAAAAGAAAAGATAAAACATGAAATTTATGTAATGTAAAACAATAATTTATACACAAATTTAAATGAGTAATGATACTCGAGTTCAAAAATTAATGTTTAAAATCTATAATGATATAAAAATGAAAAATAATATATACATACAAAATTAACGGTGAATAAAACAGTGGATGGGAGATAATCGCTTGCTGGCATCCGCCCGCGAAGGGAAATGGCATATAGCTTTAACATCTATGACAAAATGAAAAAGAACAATGATTCCATAAAGGATTAAATATAATTATATAGAGAAATCTATCTTGATACATGACACAGTGAATTGATGATATATAAATTAAACTTATTAATGATATATAACAGAATCATAAAGTAATAAAATTACCATACCAAAATAAATACCAGAAGCATACCTGTCATGGCTGCAACAAATATGACACAACGTCTTTCACTCGTCTCGTCCATGCAAATCCCTTCCCTATCGATGAAACAACAACTCGGCTCTTCAATAACACATAGAAACGAACACACACAATATAGACACAACACGAAGTCACAGCCACACGGAGATAGACATGGGCTCTTCAATAATCCCTTATCTATCGATGAAACAACTGGGAGCGGACTATCTTCGGCAGTTGTCTTTACAATGCATTGTGACTGATCATATACGTACAATGCCTAAAGTCGTGTTAGGTTCCACCTTCAATCTAACCTAAAACTCAGCGATTACAATTGTTTTGCTAATTGGTCGTTGAAGCCTGTTTTGTTAATTGGTCGTTGAAGCCTGTTTTGTAATGTTGTCTCTCCTACTATTTTCTCTGGTTGTGTCTCCTCTACTTGTGTACCAGCCGATGAATGAGATCCCATAACTCCCCAGATGGTTGTGTCTCCTTTACATTGATTGTGCACTCAATCGTGGGGAGAATGAGATCCAATAACTCCCCAGATCTTTGAAGACAACTTACAAAAATCTTGATCCACCGTTAAAAGGAGCGGACCACAACGTCTATAACCAAAAAGAATGCTTCAAAAGCTTTCTATGAAAAAAGCGGAAGATGATTTTTCAAGAAACAAGAAAAAATATCTGCACATATTTCGGATATTCTTTAAATGATCCTTCTCATTAAAAAAAATCTTGATGGACCGTTAAAAGGAGCGGACCACAACGTCTATAACAAAAAAAAAAACTTAGAATGCTTCAAACTCTTTCCAAGAAAAAAGCTGAAGACGTCGTCTATCCAGGTCCCATGTGAAGTAGTTCGGTTCTCTTCAATTTGGAAGGTTTGGTGGAATCTTTGATACTCGGTACCATGTACTTCTTGGAATCTTGCCCTTTTCTGGTCCTCTGTTTTTTTTTTGTGCCATCAGCGAGTAATATTATTTAGAGAAGTAGTTATCGTAGAGAGCTCGTTATATTTCTCTATTTCGATCTTAACGCATTCAATATAATTGCCTAAGTTTATTTTTAAGTTATATTTTATGTATTTTTAATACTAAATTAAATTTAATGTCAGAGATGAAAATGATTTTTTAGGCGCTCTTTTTTCAAAGATTTTTAAATGTTTTAACTTAAGTTTTTGAATATGTAAAATTCTTGCAAGTCATGGTTTATGGTTTTTTAAAGTACTGAATCTATTTATTCATTCCAAAATATATTTTAAATAAAAATAAATCATAATTTTTCTTAAAATTGAATCTCCAAATTCTAGTGAAAAATGGCATTTCATCTATAAATTAAACCCTGCCCTAATATAATGTGTTTTCCAACTCAAAATTAAAATGAAGTCAAGCTTAATTTGTAAATTTCCATTGGAAATATTTTCTTTTTAATTCTTGTATTGCTCAATTAAATGCATTTATAACATCTAAAATAAATTAAAGTCACTCCTTATATAGTTTTATTTTATATGTACATTTCATTGTATTAAATTTTCTTTCCACTCCTATTATTTTTTTTGTTAAATTATATTTGTTTTGTTTTTGTTTTTTTTTTTTTTAATTTGTTTTGTTTTGTATTAAAGGTATTTTTTTGTTTAAATAGTTTGTATGGTTTTAAAGTGTTTTTTACTTTTTTTCTTCTACTTTTAGATATATTTTCTCTAAGATTATTTGGTTTTCTTTTACAATATGTAATAACTAAAATTTTATTAAAATATTTATCCTAGAGTTTGAGAGAGAATATTTATCTTTTTATTCTCCAAACAACTATAATTTTTTCTAGAGCATTATGTGATTTAGAATATGATTCCTTTTCACTTATACCACAAATCATGTCCTTCAAAACATACAAAAAAATATATTTTCATGTTATACATGTCTACTATAGAGAAGATTTATTATTATTTTGAGAACAATCATGGTCAACTAAACCTCTCAAACCTCTCAAGGGTTACGTTGTCTCTACCCATAGTTTGATATATTACACATCACATCCATATAACAAGAAATCTCTCAACAATGTCTCTACCCATGGTTTGATGTATTTCACATCACATCCATATAAAATGAAATCTCTCAACAAGATTACACACCTCATCATAGGAATTTTTACCATTGTACCAAAATATTCCTTATACAGAAGAATTGACAATGAACCCATTTAGAGCATGGCCTCTCTCCTTGACGACCTCACTCTACATTTGATTCCTCCCTCTATCGAAAATATGTAAGAACTATGCTTTTCAAGTATTCTAATCTATAGAGAATCTCCTCAATACTTTCAATGTAATTGACAACCCTTAGATGTGTAGTACGGTATGCCCTTATAACTTTTGACATAACATCTATAACTCATTTAATTTTTAATTCATCATATTTGATATAATGCAATAAAAAACAATGCAATTTATTTGGTTTGAGGAAACATAATTTCCATATATGACCATAGTCATTTATACACATGATTTAAACAACAAGAACAAGTGCTCAATTCTAATTTTTGCATTTCTAGCTACAAAATATATAGAAATATCTTAGATTGCATTTTTAGGCACTAGACACAGAATATAAAGGCAATACACTTCTATACGATTTATTCTTAAAATTTAGCCAGAAAATAATGTTATTGTATCTAAAAAAAAATTGATTATTTTTTCTTTCATTACCACAATCACTTGCACATATGATAATAATAAGAAGAAAAAATGTTGACATCCCAAATTTTGTGATTTCATAAACATACTTAATCACTATTCATTCTTGATCATTCTTTTAAGCATTTGCTAATATTTGTAGCTCTCCTGTTTGAGTTCAATTGTGATGTGCATTAAGGAAAAATTCATTAAGGAATATAAATCTTGTATTTGTTCCTTATGGTGATAAAATTGAGTTTTGATGTATTTCATTAAGGACTCTAAATCATCTAGTTGTTTCTTATGATGATAAAATACCTTAATCTATCTGTGAGTCTATTGTCATGAAACTTCCACCACTTATCAAGTGTGTGCCCATTCAAAATTCAAATTTAACAATGCTTGTTTCTAGGTAGGACATAATGTAGTGGTAGGCCTATTTTGTTACCTAGTTGGCTTCTAGTGCTATGTTAATGGGATTGATATACATATTAGCGTAGATCTATTTTAATCGAAGGTTTAATAAGCATTAAGATGGATTATAAGAAAATAAAAACATAATGGATCAATGTATAAAATATCTAGGTTAAAATAGATCTAAATTGATTTATTCTTTTATTAGAGATTTTTAGTATTAGTACAGTAGGTTCTTGTTTTAATTTTATTTTACATTTGTATGAAGATTGCTCCCATAACATGCCCACATGCATATGTCTCCACTTCAAAGCAATATTGTGATTTTACTAATGCTAGTACCAATGTTTGACTAATATTCTTATTTAACATTTTAAAGGCTCTTCGACGACCCTTTCCCCACTCGAAACTCTTGCAACTTGAAATTATGGTGTGGAGTAGCGTTGCTACTACTAACAACAAGTTTATGAATTTCTTCAAGTACTATGTTTCCTCAACAAAACTCTTATCCTTAAAAACATTTAGTAACCCTTATCAGCAACTTCATGATGACCTCCATCTTGGAAGGATCTATCTTCAAATCTCCTCCACCTATCATATTTCCCAAATACACCATAGTCTATTGTGATAAATCACACCTCTTGAGATGTGACAATGATTACTGCTTCTTTAAAGTCTCTAACACCTACATCAAATGTGATATGTTCTCCTTGTAGGTAGCAATGTATACTAGTCATTAATCCAAATAAAAATTTAAAAATGAGCTTATACAAGTGCACAATATATCATTAATTAACTTTATGAAATTATTTGGTGCATTTCATAGGCTAAATATCATAACTAACCACTAATACAAACCTTCTCTAGCTCTGAAGGTGGTTTTCTAGGTATCTTCTTCTTTGACTCAAATCTAGTGACCCCATGAATGTAAGTCTATCTTGGTGAAGTATTTATCTTGTTACATAAAAGATCCTCTATCCTAGGCAAGAGGTACCCATTATTGAGAATAATTGTTTTTAAAACCTATAGCCAATGCACATCCACCAAGTCACATCCTTCTTAGGCACAATTATAATGGGTGACCCACATGGGTGACCCACATGTGAGGTACGGTCAAATAACACCATATTCCAATTGCTATTACAACTACTTCTTCACCTCATTTCCCTTTATAAACAATTAACATTTGGTAATGGAGAGTGTCAAAACAATTGGATCTCATGCTCCACTTGCCTCTTGGGTGGTAGCCCTTTAGGATTCTAGAGCAGAACCTTGTATACATGTATATAATCTTCCAATTGTGTTGTTTTTTCCTTGATAGACCCCCATAAAGACGAACTTTATTTCACCAACTATTCCAAAAACTAATTTTATCTTAAAAGTAGTAAAGCATACTTTTTTTTAGAACTAATTAGTTTCATCACTTAGTCAGCGCTTACAAACAAATTTTTGGAGTTTCCTTTAAGTGTGTTTGAACCAGATTTATGCAGTAATATAATGAAATGCAAAAATACACATAAACGCAGAGATGCAATGGAAATAAAACTTCATTTAATTAATAACCAAACAAGACTCATCTTAACTCTCGATCTATTAAGCGTCGAGAGGGATCAAACCTCTAGAGCTGAAAACTCCTTTTTTGAGTGCAAAAGTTGACGAAAAGTTTGCACCTCTAAACATTTGATCCCTCTCAGCCCTTGACAGATCCCGAATTAATATGGATCTAGGCTTTTTTTTTATAAATTTAGAAATAGATTCTTGAAATCACTTTGTTTTAGAGTCGGGCAAGGTTTCAGGCAACACAGAAATTAAATCATTCTAATTTGGTTGTGTTTCTCCCAACACATAAATTAAATCATTCTAATTTGGTGGTGTTTTCCCCAATGCAGAAATGAAATCATTATAACTTAGTGGTAAGAGTGATTGGTTACACGACCGCATCCATGGAGTCGAAGTAGATGAAAAGGTAAAAACAAAAAAGTAGAAAAAAAAATGAAAGAGAAAATACAATTAGACACTTTATTTGTGTTAAATTTGTATATTTACGGGGAGAAGTGATTTTTCATTAAGGCCAACGTTATATTAATTGTATTAAATTTTAAATGTTAAATGTTAAACATTACTTTTATAATTACATTTATGTTTAGGTTTATAAGTGTGATATTCGATGCATCCATGTATTGTACTTAAATTTAATAATATTAATATTATAACATATTAATATGAATATTATAATTAATAATAATATTAGTATTAATATTTTAATATTAATATTAGGGTATTTGGCCCTTAGGCATCACCTAAATAAAACCTCTTTTGTGAGTGTTCGTAAATATAAAGAGTATGGAGTAAATATAAAAAGAGGTTTTATTTTTACCATTCCTATGGTTTATTTATATTTATATTTATTTACCATGGTATTTGTCCCATAGGCTTGGTATATACTTATATGTTTATTTCTAATCATATTTGATATTTTTTATGTATTTACCATACCTCTGTATACCTCTATTATGTTTATTTATTTACCATACCTCTTTTATAAATATGGTATTTGACCCATAATATTTAGCCCATGGTATTTGGCCCATAGGATTCACCTAAATAAAACCTCATTTTTTAGTTTTGTTTATGGAGTAAATATAAAAAGAGGTTTTATTTATTTACCATACCTCTAGTCTATTTATATTTCCATAGTATTTAGCCCATGGTATTAATAATAATTTGTACCATGGTATTTGGCCCATAGGCTACACCTAGGTAAAACCTCATTTTTAGTTTTGGTAAATATAAAGATGTTTATGGAGTAAATATAAAAAGAGGTTTTATTTATTTACCATACCTCTAGTCTATTTATATTTTTATTTATATACCATACCTCTAGAGTAATTATAAAAAGAGGTTTTATTTATTTACCATACCTCCAATTTATTTATATTTTTATTTATTCACCATACCTCTAGAGTAAGTATAAAAAGAGGTTTTATTTTGTATTTACCATACCTTGGTCTATTTATATTTTTATTTATTTACCATACCTCTTTTTTTAGTGTTAGTGAATATAGCTCCAATTTATATATATTTTTATTTATTCACCATACCTCTGGAGTAAGTATAAAAAGAGGTTTTATTTTTTATTTATCATACCTCAGTCTATTTATATTTTTATTTATTTACCATACCTTTTTTTTGAGTGTTGGTGAATATACTCCGACATTTCAAATGTTTATTTAAAATACATATCTTACCGTACATTTCTCACATTACATTTAAACATTAGTTAGAATTAGCTAGGGATTATGCTTACTTTAGTATATCTTGGATTGGGTTTGTTGAGGAAGTTGAGAGATTCTCTCAACTTCTCTCTCTAAGATTAGGATTAGTTCACCTATATATATTTGATGTATCTCTCATTATTTGAATATAGAAATTATTATTTTGTGTGTGAATCTCTCGCTCTCTTTAATTTTTAATATGGTATCAAACGACCATCAAGCGAAGTCCCTCACTACTGAGCTGTGAAGATGTGAGAGCAATACCGCTGCTGTAGGAGAGTAGATGGTTCAGTTTTTTTTGTGCTTGTTATTTTAATTGTTGTGTGAAGGTATTTTTTATTTATCCTCTCGCTAACCAGATGTAGTGCGGTATGAGGGTGAGCATGAGCAGAAAGAGAAAGGCACAGGTTTGAAATCAAATCGGTGGAAATATTTGCAGTGGAAACATCATTGAAATCCGGCAGGTTTGGATGGACCGAATAGCAGTGGAGGAAGGATCCGCGCCCTGGAGACCGCAAGGGAAAGGTTCTAACTATCAACCGAGGAGGCTCAGATCGAAATACGTCTTTCGCATGGGGGAAATAGGGTAGCGATTTGAGCACATGGCGAGGAGAGCATTTGGGCCAGAGGAACAACCAAGGTCTGCAATGCAAAATGTCTTGCATTCCACCGTTAACTTCATGGATAAGATGGCTTCCTCCAACATGGGCCGTACAATTTCTAATACGCTCTTATGCAGTATTGTAGTGGGTGACAATATTTAATGATTTAAATCGAATGTGTAATTAACAGAGATGTAATTGAGAAAATGATAGATTGACATTCAAAACCTGAAAGTGAATAGAATTTTGAGCATAGCTGTATTCTCCAAGCCCTGCATTCATATGAAGCACTTTGTTTATCTTCATGTCCATTCCCAATATCTGCGCAATCAACAAACAACCAGAAGCACAAACCAATGGATAAGGCGGAGTGTTCGAGTAAAGTAGAGGGCGCAAGGTGCCTCGAATATCTAAATTTCAGGCTTCCAAAGTTGTATCATTGTCCATAAAAGTTAAAAGTTGCTATACCTATAAGCATGTGGATTCCATGATAGCTATTAAATTGGATGTCTATCTCAAGCTGCAAAGGTTCTCTACAACTTTTTAATATGACAGACTTCTGTATTGGAAATCTCGTCAACAAGTTTGACATTTCCAGTTACAGAGAGTCCCCATAAAATCAACTCTTCCAATAGCTAGCACGTTGCTGAGGCCAGTGACGCAGTTTCAATGGCGCTTCCTCCGGGAGATTATGTGCATATACATACCTTCGATTTATTTTTGGGTTAATAAATTGAATTGCCCCAAGTTCGTCCTGAGTCGATTTACAGGCGAAGAAGAATCGTGTTGATGGAGGGGAATGGACGGTGTTTGAAGTTCATTATTTTTTTGTGTGTAGAGTATGTATTGTAGTGTTGGGTTATAGCTTATATTTGTTGTTATGATATTTGTGTATTAGAGAACCAATTATTGAACAAATTAGCATTATTTAAATTAGTCGTTCTTGACGTTCTACAGGGACGAGAGAACAATTGGCTAATTTGATTGTGTGAATTTGTTATATGCTGATCTTGTTGTGCTACGGGCCAAGGAGCATCAGTTACAGGTTACAGCAGGTCAAGTTGTTATATTAGCTCTTGAACACATTCAGTATTCAGACCATTTGCCTAGCCACTGATGGATAGCCGAAAGCGAAATATCCGACAGATGGTGATTGGGTCATAGGATGGTTCATCACTTTTCAGCTCTATCGTGGAAGCCCCGACGAGCCGAGTTTTCAATACTGTTAATCTTGCAAAGTTCATTATTGCTGGTCAGAAACAAATGTATTTTAAATGGGTTGAATGGTAGCTCGAAAATGGTGGAGAAAATAGTGTTTCCTATGAGATCTCAGAGTGGGTACAGATGTTAATGAATACCAGATTAGACAAAGACACGAAAAGTTTAAAGTGTTGTAATTGTGGTTAATTATATGTTTTGTAAAGTAAGCATTAAGGGAGGGTATTAGAATTAGTTAGGATTATGCTTACTTTAGTATATCTTGGATTGGGTTTGTTGAGGAAGTTGAGAGATTCTCTCAACTTCTCTCTCTAAGATTAGGATTAGTTCACCTATATATATTTGATGTATCTCTGATTATTTGTATATAGAAATAATTATTTGTGTGTGTATCTCTGCTCTCTCCAATTTCTAATAAGCTCCAATATATATATATTTTTATTTATTCACCATACCTCTGGAGTAAGTATAAAAGAGGTTTTATTTTTATTTAGCATACCTCGGTCCATTTATATTTTTATTTATTTACCATACCTCTTTTTTGAGTGTTGGTGAATATACTTCGACATTTCAAATGTTTATTTAAAATACATATCTTACCATACATTTCTCACATTAAATCTACACGTGTACCCTATACTAGGTTGTAGAGCACCTCTCGGTGTAACAAATAGCTGAAATATGCTTACAAACAGAATGGAAATTAACTAGCTAGGGCGGTGGTAGCCTATTTCCAATAAGAGATGTGGTGGCTACAAGGCTATGAACTATGTTAGAATGAGGCTCAAAGGCCTATTTATTATTGAGGAACAATTGAAAACCCAAATCATACAAATACCTTACCCTAGGAGATGAAAAGCCAAAACTATGGACCCTGTTTGGGTAAATTGGTACATCAACTTCCCGGGGATGTAACTTTTGCATATGATCTCTCTTTGATACGCTCAATACCTTGTTACAAATATCTATCCAAGGACTAAAAATTTTGGGTGTGAAAAATCAATGGAACTCCCATGTTTCTCCGGAAGTTCAGGACCCAAAAAACTACTAAAAATAGTAAATTGTGCTATAATTAAGAAAACTAAAAAAAGTGAAAGAAACAATGGTGGGGGTCCAAGTGGAATATTTGGGTGGCCACCAATATCCACCTAGATCGTTCATCCCCCCTTAGGAAGCAATGGTCCCCATTTCCTTGAGTTCCTTCCTGAGATGAGGAAACTTCTGTTGCACTTCTTCGCTGGTGAGCCACTTGCCATGGTGAAGGAGTTCGCCTACTTTGACAACTTGATATATCGAGATCCTTTGTTTTTGAGTGTGCTTGATATTTGTATCCTTGATATGATTAGTTGTGGCTTGTTCCATGTAGTATGGGTTTAACTCTTTTGTTGTGAGTTATTATTCCATGCCGGATATTTCTAGTACAGGAAGAAAGTAGGGTTGAAGGTGGTACACATTGAATACTCGGTGCAGACCAAGGAATTTTGGAATGGTGAGCTAAATGGCATTGCCCTTACAGCCTCGGTGATGGTGTATGGCCCATATCGAGGTGGGCGAATCTTGCGACGAGGTCCAGCGAGCCTCTCGTTTGCAATTGTGGACACACTTTGTTGCCCACCTAAAATTTATGTGTCACCCAATGTTGATCATGTCAGTGCTTGTAGTTAGCACTGGCTCTGTACAATATGTCATGAAATTGTTGGAGGATGTGCTTAATGCGCTGAATGAAGTTGTTTGACTTGGCAGCCTTACATTGGACACTAGCTAAATCTACCTGTGTAGCCGCAAATGGCATAGCTACGCCAATGGGACACAGTGGTTCAAATCCTAATCTCACCTGAAAGGGGATGTGGTTGTTTTAGCAATGGAGAGCCCAGTTATATTTATGTTGTACATAGGGGATGCTCTCATCCCATGCAAGTGGATGCTTTGAGTTGTACATGCACAGAATGTGTACGATCATCCGGTTGATGACATCTATTTGGCCATTAGTTTGCAGATGGAAAGTTATGGACTTGGTAAGCTTGGTGTCTATCATCGACCAGAGGCTGGAACAAAATTTACTCAGGAACCTATTGTCCTGATGTGAGATGATAGAAGGTGGGATCCCAAAGTGTACCCAAACTCATTCAAAGAAGAGTTTATTAGTGGCTTCTATTGTAATATTCTTCTTGTAGGCTGTCATAATGGCCATCTTTGAGAATCTGTCAATGACCACAAAAAAATAGTCATTTCCATGCTTAGTATAAGGAAGTCCCGACATGTAATCCATGGAGATGGATTCCCAAGGTCGACTAGGGGTACACTGTGGAGTATAGAGGCCTTACTTCTTGATGGCTGGTTTGGCAATGACACAGGCAGTGAAAGAATTGATGTACTTCCCGACATCATGTCAAAGGTTTGGCCAATAGAAATAATTCTACAGTACTTCCATTGTTTTCTTAACCCCGAAATTCCCAATGACTCGACTGTAGCATGCTTCCCAAATCATCTTGGCATGCTTACTTGAAGGAGAAAAAATGTGTCCCAAGTCACATAGCAGGGCATACCAGAGTTGTAAATATGGAACTTTCTTACCCTTCAAGTGTGTATTGTATGCATGGCTGAATTCTCGATCGCTTTGCTAGAGAAGCATCCAATTGGAACTCTCATGCCCAGAAGAGTTGAGAATAGTGGTTAGCACTACAATCAATGGTCGGCTAAGGCAGTTTTCAACATTATTAATGTTTCCATTCTTGTAATTGATGTTCAAATGAATTTTTTGCAAGTATGTGGACCACTTCTGATGGTGATCATTCTGCAACTTCCCATGTGTCTGTATGAATTGCAGGGGACAGTGGTTTGTGAGGATGACTATTTTCTTTCCCAGAATGTAATGATTCCATTGTTAGAAAACTTTCACAATGGAGTACATCTCTTTGTCATAAGTGGGATACTTTCAGACTGTGTCAGAAAGTGTCTCATTGTGACATGCCATTGGATGCCACTGTTGAGTAAGAACAACCACAATAGCATAGTTAGAGGCATTTGTCTCGACCTCAAATGGTTGTTACAAGTTTGGTAATGTGAGCACTTGTGCAAAGAAGAGGTGATGTTTGGACTCTACAAATGCCTTCTATTTATATTTCTACCAAAATGATTTTTCTTTCACCCCTCCCTTGGTGACTTGACTCGAGGGCCAAGTGATATGAAAGAATCCCAACACGAACCTGTGGTAGAAATTCGCAAGGCCCAAAAAGTTTTGGAGCTCTGTTAGAGTGGTTGGGGTTGGCCGATCCTGAATGACTTGGATCTTGGTTGGATCCACATTCACCTGCGGCTCATCAATAATGTATGTAAGATATTGAAGCTGGGTCATCCCAAAAGTTCACTTCTTTGAATTGGGACACAAATTGTGTTGCTGTAGTGTTTGGAGGACTTCTCAGATGTGATCGAGGTGCTCTTCCCAAGCATTGGTGAATATTTGGATGTCATAGAAGAATGACACTACAAATGAGTTGGTGAATGGATGCAAGATGTCATCCACCAACCTCATGAAGGTTGCAAGGGAATTCATCAACCCGAAAGGCATGAATAACCATTCGAAAAGGTTCTCCCTAGATTTGAAGGCAGGCTTCCACACATCAGAGAGTTCGATTGGTACCTTGTGATACCTAGACTTCAAGTCAAGCTTACTAAAATATTTCTCCCATTTGAGTTGGTCTAGAATGTCATCAATATTTGGGATTGGTTACCTATTCCAGACAATGATCTTGTTCAGCACTCTATAGTCAATAAAGAGTCTCAAACTTTCATCCTTCTTCTGCACCAACACAATTGAGCTCCTACAATGCGATGAACTCAACCAAATGTGACCTTTCTACAAAAATTCCTGAATCTGCCTCTTGATTTCATCATTCTCCACAACAGAGTGCCGGTAGATTGTTCCATTGGGTAGTGTCAAATCTTGGGTAATATCGATGGAGTGCTTGACTCGAAAGTGCGGACACACCCCTGCTGAGGAGGTGATGATATACTCATACTCCTCCATGACCTTGTCCATCTATTTTTTTCCAGTGGAGGAGCCTTGTGTGGAGGTCATGACCACAATATTCTTCTTTCCCTAAGGGCAGATCATCAAGAAAATAATTTTTCTGGTTTTTGAAATGAGCATACTACATTGTTTTGCAGGAACCAAAGAGATGGTGATAGGTGGTGCTACCTCTGCTACCATGTACAACTTATTTCCAAAAGTAATAATCACAACACGAGGTTGTGACTCATACAAATCATGTCACTTCCACAATTATGGTTGGCCTAATAATATATGAGAAACATCAAGAGGAGAAATGTCACATAATACCTTATCCATGAAGGGCTTGATGTTGTAGGGAAGGTGGCACTACAGGCTGACATGGAGATCCCTTCGTTGGTGAAGCCACTCGATGGTTTCGGTTGTGGGTGTGTTGTTGTCAAGAATCCTAGAAAGTCACGACCTCTACTGAGATGAGGTTCTTTTGAATCCCATTGTCAGCAATGAACTGCAGCGGGGAACCCTTTACCCACATTTGGGAATGGAAGAGGCGCTCTCCCTCCTCTGGATTTTATGGTTCCTTCTTCTGGATCTTCATGGTGGAAACAATGGCGTTGGGCTCCACATCGATAATACGCTACCCTTTGTCATTCCCCTTTTCAGGTTCTGATTCGGAGTTAGAGCATGCATCTGATTCAGAAGCCTTCAACTTGGCCACCAGTGACTACCTGGCCTGACACTCACTTATGTTGTGAGCAGAGCTATTATGGAACTCATACCACTTCTCGCTATCCTTCTTTGGATTCTTGGTGTTATTATTTGTTTGTGTCTTTGGCGAGTTGTCTCGAGATGCCCTGCATTGTTTTTGTCCTTTGTTCTATGCTTTGGGGGCACCTTTCCCTTACTTCTGATTTTCAAATCCAAAGTCTCACTTATTATATTTGACATTTTTCTCAATCATGACAGCATACCAGTATGTTGCACTAATCGAGCAGATGTCGAGGACCACCATTTCCTACTGAATACATATGTGCAGACTATTGTGGTACTTCAGTACCAAATGTTTCTATGAATCTTTGATACTGAACATTTTGCTCATGGTATGGAATAAATTCGTCAGATCATGGACATAGTAATCCCTTTGTGGCCACAATGTATTCCATTGTATGTATTTTTCCTCATAGCTCCTCACGGGATAATATTTTTCCTTGATGGCATCTCGAAAAGAATTCCAAGTCAGTGCAGACGAGAACAAAGAGGGTTCCTCCTCGCCCTTTTTCTCCCAGTGGGTTTCTCACCAGTCCTTGACCAGGGGGGCGGCTTTGCAGAGTGAAAAAGTAATATTTTCTCAGAAAAAAATGTATTGAACTGAGAAATATCCTTCTAATAGACTCGCACCTCCAGAGTGGTTGTTGCATGTAGATGCATCGCCAGCAGGTAGCCATTGAAGGATATGGGAAAATTTTTCCATCATCATGTTCCTTTTTTTTCTCGAGGGCATCCTCAAGAAATATTTTGATACGATCTACTGATCTCTCATCTTTCTTTTCATCCCCCATGTGTGGTCATCGGGGTTTACGAGGCTGATCTTGCAAACGTTCAACTAGATAGATCCATAACTCCTTATATCTCAACCACGTTGGGGACACGAAAAGAAGGATTGAGAAAGAGCAGAATTATCTGATACCACTAATCCAAATTTATGCACTAAGATAATGAAATAAAAAAATACACATAAATTTAGAGATGCAGTAGAAATAAAACTTCATTTCATTAATAACAAATAAATGAAATATGCTTACAGACATAATGGAAATAAACTAGCTAGGGCACTCGTAACTTATCTCTGAGAAGATTGTGGTGGCTAGAGGCCACTGAACTGTGTTACAATGAGGCTCAAATGGCTATTTATTATTGAGGAACAATGAAAAATCCTCAACATTCAAATAACTAACCCTAGGATATGAATCACTAAAACTATGGACCATGTTTGGGTAAATTGGTACATCAACTTCCCGAGGATGTAACTTTGGCATATGATCTCTATTTGACGTGATCAATATCACATTAGAAATCTCTATCCTAGGAATACAACATTGGATTGAGAAAAATCTAAGTAACTTCCATGTTGCTCTCTCTTTTCCCAAAAAACTTTGCTTAGGCCCTCAAAGCATCTTCGGAAGTTTAGGACCCAAAAAACTACTAAAAATAGTGAATTGTGCTATAATTAAGGAAACTAAAAAAAATGAAAGAAATAATGGTGGGGGTCCAAGTGGAATAGAAGGGTGGCCACCAATATCTATGTAGATCAATGTTATGGTGAAGGATCTCCATCCTTGATGGTTCATACTAGATGGTTCTTCACACAAATATTGCATCCGACGTGTACGTATAGGGACTTCCAAACATAACTCTACATACATCAAGTGGAACTACATCTAATTCTACTTCATTAATAAAATTAACAATAATAGTAAATTTTATTATGCATAGGTTTTTCTACCTTTATCTTTTCCTCCATGTTGACGCATCTTAATGGTTATTAGCTAGGATGATCATGAGTCTTCGGTCCCAATTTTGGAACTAGATTTATTTCTAGGAGATTTTCCTATGATTAGAAGTTGAATAGAGCATCAATTTGTGTCTTCTTGACTTGTGGCTTTATATGGAAGAGTATGGTTAGTTCCTTCACTTCTTATTTTTTAAGGCTACTTATATTCATCCCATTCTGCATTAATGAATATACAATTTTCTCATCCACATATGAGCTTCTTTCCACTTAATTATTTGAATATATGGCCATTATATTTTTATTCTTAGCATCATTGCTTTGGTTTTTTGACTTGAGCTCTAGATGTAGCTTCCAACACTTCTCATGTGAATTAGCTTCAATTTTACAATGATTTTAGCAGTTGTTTGTAGCTTTGAGCTAATGTGTTATGGATATTGTATTTTTGTCTTTCCCCCATTTCTACTTCCTCTCTTGCTCCTATAAAGCTTAATTGTGATACTTCTACTTTGACCCACATTATCTCCCTTTCATTTGGTGCATGTTCTCTTGGTATTGTTCCTGTAGAAAAGCCTCATCATTGTTATGGGTTTAAACATCTCTTACTTTTGCAGACAACTATTTAAACCCCTCATATACTTGAGGAGAAATTCTTGGTTCTTTGGAGAGATACCCAAATTATTTTCATCTTCCTAAATTTCATGTACTCTAATACACTCAATGCTCGTGTTTGCTTGAAGTAATTCAACTAAAACCATTAGTCATCTAGATACCTGATAGGGTAGAAATTTGACTTTATAAGAGTTTTGAAATCCTCCCACATAATCACTAGAGGATATCCCTCTAGTATTAGGGCTTATTTGTGGCTTTCCCACTATATCTAAGCATGGCCCTCTAATCTCATATGATAAATAAAAATTCATGTCCTTCCTCTACGTTTGGAACACTAAAATAAATCTATAACTATTGTAATCAGTGATTTAAATTGAAAGCATCAATCTCACCTTATATGGTTTGATGTATACCTTTGTTTCCATATTGAAGCTATGAATGCTTCATGAATCATGAGCTAGGTTGTTTCTTTTTGCATTCTTCCTTATATTTCCTCTTTGGTTCATCTCTATCCTCTAATTTATCCTATGGTTTGGCCTCTATGTTTGAACATACATGCAACATGTTATAGAGAGCATCCATAAGGAGATTCATGTTATGGTTGATATCTAAAGCCCATTCTTCTACCCTTGAGAAAATATCCTTTGACACATCTCGAGGGTTTTCAATATATTTTTTTTGCCATATGTGGGTTTTTAAAAATTGCTACTTAAACCAATATATATCCCTTGAAAACTACAACAAAATACCCAAAGCTACCTACTCTGATACCAATATGATTCCTACAGTAACTTGCATATTGCACTGGATAGTTCATCACAATACATTTGATAAAATTATACATAAAATATGAAATCTAAATTGACAAGGCTATCTAGACTTCTAGATTTACTAAGTTATATTTTCTAGCATGCAATATATAAAATGTGGGAAATATAGAATAAACATAAACATAAGCAACATCACTTCACTAATAGAAAAAATAATTTTAGGGGAGCGTTATCAACCTGCAAAAGTGGAATTAGAGAGGCCATTAGGCATAGCTTTTGATATCCTCTTTAAGAGATATGAACCACCCAAAAAAGTTACATCCCCTTCTCTCTGCCCCTCTATCTCCCACCCTCTCTTCCTCCCCTCCCTCTGCCTTATCTCTCCCTCTCCCTCTCTCATCTTCTCTATATCTCTCTCTCTCCCACCTCCCTCTCTCCATCTCTCTCCCTATCTATCACCTTCTCCTGCTCTCTCCCCTTCCATCCCTTCCTCTCTCTCTCCCCCACAAACCCCCTGCCTCTCTCTCTCCCCCTCTCTCCCTCTCTCTCCCTCCATACCTCTCTCTCTCTCTCTCTCTCTCTCTCTCTCTCTCTCTCTCCACCTCCATTCTCTCACTCTCTCTCTCTATGTCTCCCCCTCTCCCTCCCTCCACATCCATTTCCTGTTCCCTCCCACTTCTCTCCTCTCTCCCTCCCCATCCCAATATCTCCTCCTACCTCTCCCTCCCCTCTCCTTCCCCTCCCCCCTACTCCCTCCCTCTCTCTCCCCACTCTCACCCCCTGTCTTATCCTATCTCTCTCTCTCTCTCTCTCTCTCTCTCTCTCTCTCTCCTCCCACCCTCCTCTCTCCATCTCTCTCCCAATATCCCCCCTCCAAATCGCCCTCCCTCTCATGATCCCCCTCTCCCTCTCCGACACTCTCTCTTTCCCTATTCCCCTCTCCCTCTCACTCTCTCCCTCTCCCTCTCTCTCACTCTCACTCTCACTTTCAATCTCCCCCTCTCCCTCTCATACTCTCTCCCCCTACCATATCCACCCCCTCTCTCTCTATCTCTCTCTCTCTCATTACCCCACTCTCCCCCTCTCCCCTTCCCTCACACCATCCCCCCACTCTCTTTCCCACTCCCCCTCCCACTATCTCTACTACTCTCTCCATCCCATATTTCTCCCATTTCTACCCCTATCTCTCTCCCTCTCCTTCTCTCTCTCCCCTTATCCCTCTCTCTCTCCCTCTCTCTCCCCACATCTCACCCTCCCTACCCATCTCTCTCTCTCCATCTCAGCCTCTCTCTCTCTCTCTATCTCCCCTTCCCCTTCAACCACCTTCTCCTCACCCTCCCCCTCTCCCTATCCCTCTTGCTATATCTCTCTGCCCCCTCCCCCCCATTCCTCTCTCTTTCCACCTCTCTCCACCTCTCTCCCTCTATTGCTCCACCCCCCCTCTCTCTCTCCCCCTCAACCTCCCCTTATCTCTACCACTCTCTCCCCCCCATATTTCTCCCATTCCTCTCCTATATCTCTCCCTCTCCCTCTCTCTCCCCTTCTCACTCTCCCTCCCCTTCTCCCTCTCTCTCTCCCTCTCTCTCCTTGCATATCTCTCTCTCCATCTCCCCCTCCCTAATCATATCTATCTCTATATCTCTCCCTCCCTCCCCATCTTCGTCCCTCTCTCCCCGCTCCCTCCCTCTCTGTTCTCCCTCCAATATCTCTCTCTCTCTCTATCTATCTCTCTCTCTCTCTCTCTCTCTCTCTCTCTCTCCTTCTCTCTCCCTCTCACTCTCTCCTTATCTCTCTCTCTCACTCTCACTTTCACTCTCTCTCTCCCTCCCGCATTCTCTCTTCCCCTCCCCACTCCCTGACACTCTCGCATGGTCTCTCTCTCTTTCTCTATCCCCTTCAACCGCCCTATTCCTACCATCCCTTTCTCCCTCTCTCTCTCTTACTCTGCCCCTCCTCTCTCTATCTCACTGTCTATCTCTCGCTCTGTCTCTCTCTCTCTCTCTCTCTCTCTCTCAATATATCTCTCTCTCCCTCTCCCCCCAGTAATATCTCTTTTCCCCTCTCTCTCTCCCCTCATTCGTTCACCCTCTCTATCTCTCTCTCTCTCTCTCTCAACCGCCTTACCCCCCCTGCTCCCTCTCTCTCTCTCTCTCTCCCCACCCATATTTCTTTCCCCCCTCTCCCATCTCTCACTCAACCTTCCTCTCTCTCTCCCTCTCCCCCTCCCCCTACCCCTCTCTCTACTACACTTTCCGCCCTCTATCTTTCTCCCCTACATCCCCCTATGTCTTTCCCTCTCCCTCTCTCTCCTATTATCCCTCCCCATCTCTCTCTATCTATTTCGCTCTCTCTCTCTCTCTCTCTCCCCCTTGCCTCTCCCTCTTTCCCCCGTTTCCGCTCTCTCTCCTTCTCTCACTCTCTCCCTTTCCCTCCCTTCCTCTCTCTCTCACCCAGTCCCTCACTCCCTCTCTCTCTCTCTCTCTCTCTCTCTCTCTCTCCACCTCACTCCACCTCCATTTCCCTTTCCCTCCCACTTGTTCCCTCTCCCCCTCCCCCTCCTTCTCTCTCCTCCTGCCTCTCCCTCCACTCCCCCTCCCCCTAATATCTCTCTCTCTCTCTCTCTCTCTCTCTATATATATATATATATATATATATATTACACACTCGCTCCCCTCCTCTCGCTCCCTCCTCCCTCCCCCCTCTCTCCCCCTCTATCTCTCTCTCTCTCTCTCTCTCTTCCCACCCTCCTCTCTCCACCTCTCTCCCACTACCCCCCTCCCCATCTCCCTCCCTCTCCTGATCTCCCTCTCACTATCTCACCCTATCTCCTTTCCTATTCCCCTCTCCCTCTCCCTCTATCCATCTCTCTCTCTCTCTCTCTCTCTCTCTCAAACACACACTCTAACTTTCACTCACCCCCTCCCATATCCATGTCGCTCACCATCTCTCTCTCTCTCTCTCTCTCTCCCCCCTCCATCTCTCCTCTCTCTCACTCTCCCCCTCCCTCTACCTCCTTGATCTCTCTCTCTCTCTCTTGCTCTCTCTTCCAACCCTCCTCTCTCCATCTATCTCCCGCTACACCCCCTCACCATCACCCTCTCTCTCTCTCTCTCTCTCTCTCTCTCTTGCCACCTCCCTCCCCCTCTCTCGCTCCAACCCCCATATCTCTCTCCCCCTCCCCCTCCCCCTGTCTCTAGCACTCTCTCCCCCATATGTTTCTCCCCTACCTCCCCCTATCTCTCTCCCTCTACCTCTCTCTCCCCTTCTCCCTCTATCTCTCCTTCTATCTACACCCCTCTCTCTATATCTCTCTCCCTCCCTCCCTATATCTCTCTCTCTATCCGCCCCTCCCTTCCCCCCTCTCTCACTCCCCCTACCTTTCTCTCCTCCTACCTCTCCATCCACCGCCCCTCCCCCTTACTCTATCTCTCTCTCTCTATGTCTCTGTCTCTCTCTCTACTCCACCCCCTCTCTCTCTACCAATCCCCCTGCCCTGTCTCTACCACTCTCTCCCCCCTCGTATTTCTTGCTTGCCTCCCCCTATCTCTCTCCCTCTCCCTCTCTCTCCCCTTCTCCCTCTATCTCTCCCTCTATTTACTGCCCTCTCTCTTTCTCTGGCCCCCTCCCTCCCCATGTCTCTCTCTCTATCTCCCCCTCCCTCCTCATCTCTCTCTCTCTCTCTCTCTCTCTCTCTCTCTCTCTCTCTACCTACCTTTCTGTTTTCCTCCCACTTCCCCCTCTCTCTCTCCCCCTCTCACTCTCTCCTCCTACCTCTCCATCTACTGCCCCTCCCCCTACTCCCTCTCTCTCTCTCTCTCCCCCCCTCCCTCTCTCTCTCTCTCCCTCCCTCCCTCTCTCTCCCTCTCTCACATCCTGCCTCCCCCTCCCTTTCTCTCTCTCCCCCCATCACTCTCTCCCTCTTCCCCCTCTCTCTCTCTCGCCCCTCCCACTTTCCCCCTCTCACCTTCCCCCACCCTCTCTCTCCTTCTACCTCTCCATCGACTACTCCTCTGCCCTACACTCTCTCTCTCACACACACACAGACACTCACTCCCTCCCCCTGCCTCCCTCCCCCTCCATCCCCCTCTCTTCTACCTCTCTCTCTCTCTCTCTCTCTCTCTCTCTCTCTCCTCCCAACCTCTTCTCTCCACCTCTCTACTGCTCTCTCCCTCTCCGACGCTCTCTCCTTCCCTCTTCCTCCCTCTCACTCTCTCTCTCTCACACACTCTCACAACCTGGTCCCCCCCCCTCTCTCTCTCTCTCTCCCCCCATCCCCTTCAACTGCCCTATCCCCCCCTCTCCCTCTCCCTCTCCATTTTTCCCCTCTCTCTCTCTCTCTCTCTCTCTCTCTATCTCTCTCTCCCTCCCCACCGTTCTCTTCCGCCCCCCCCTATTGATCCACCCCCCCCCTCTCTCCACCTCCCCCTCCCGCTCTCTCTAGCACTCTCCCCTCCCCCATCTCTTTCTCCCCTAACTCCCCCTATCTCTCTCCCTCTCCCTCTCTCTCCCCTTCCCATCTCTCTCTCCCCCCATCCCTTCCCATCTCTCTCTCTCTCTATCTCCCCCTCCCTCCCATATCTTTCTCCCTCTCTCTCCCTCTCTCCCCCTTTCCTCTTTCTCTCTCTCTTTCTCTCACCCTACATCCCCCTCCCTCTCTCTCCCCCTCCCTCTCTTGTAAAAATTGTCAACATAATATTACCTTTCAATGCAATCATATCATCTAATCTCTCTCTCTCTCTCTCTCTCTCTCTCTCTCTCTCTTCCCACCCTCCTCTCTCCACCTCTCTCCCACTACCCCCCTCCCCATCTCCCCCCCTCTCTTGATCTCCCTCTCCCTATATCACCCTATCTCCTTCCCTATTCCCCTCTCCCTCTCCCTCTATCCATCTCTCTCTCTCTCTCTCTCTCTCTCTCTCTCACACACACACACACACGCACTCTAAGTTTCACTCACCCCCTCACATATCCATGTCGCTCACCATCTCTCTCTCTCGCACCCCCCTCCATCCCTCCTCTCTCTCACTCCCTTACCCTCCACTTAAAACACCCTATCTCCCCCTCCATCTCTCCCTCTCCCCCTCCCTCTACCTCCTTGATCTCTCTCCTTCTCTCTCTCTCTCTCTCTCTCTCTCTCTCTTCTCACCCTCCTCTCTCCATCTATCTCCCGCTACACTGCCTCACCATCGCCCTCCCTGTCTCTCTATCTCTCTCTCTCTCTCTCTCTCTCTTCCCACCCTCCTCTCTCCATCTCTCTCCTGCTACCCCCCCTCCACATCGCCCTCCCTCTCCTGATCTCCCTCTCCCTCTATCACCCTATCTCCTTCCCTATTCCTCTCTCTCTCTCTCTCTCTCTCTCTCTCTCTCTCTAACTTTCACTCTCCCCCTCCCATATCCATGTCGCTCACCCTCTCTCTATCTCTCTCCACCATCCATCCTCTCTCTCACTCCCTTCCCTTCCACTTCAAACACCCTACCTCCCCCTTCGACTCTCCCTCTCCCCCTCCCTCTACCTCCTTTCTCTCTCTCTCTCTCTCTCTCTCTCTCTCTCTCTCTCACCGCACTCCTCTCTCTTCCCACCTCTCTCCCCCTCTCTCGTTCCAACCCCCATCTGTCTCTCCGCCTCCCCCTCCCCCAGTCTCTAGCACTCTCTCCCCCATATTTTTCTCCCCTGCCTCCCCCTATCTCTCTCCCTCTACCTCTCTCTCCCCTTCTCCCTCTATCTTTCCTTCTACCTACACCCCTCTCTCTATATCTCTCTCCCTCCCTCCCCATCTCTCTCTCTCTATCCGCCCCTCCCTCCCCATCTCTCTCTCTCTCTCTCCACCTCCCTTTCCCTTTCCCTCCCACTTCCCCCCTCTCTCACTCCCCCTACCTCTCTCTCCTCCTACCTCTCCCTCCACCGCCCCTCCCCCTTACTCTATCTCTGTCTCTCTCTGTCTCTCTCTCTACTCCACCCCCTCTCTCTCTACCCATCCCCCTCCCCCTGTCTCTACCACTCTCTCCCCCCCCATCTTTCTCCCTTGCCTCCCCCTATCTCTCTCCCTCTCTCTCCCCTTATCCATCTATCTCTCCCTCTATCTAACCCCCTCTCTCTATCTTTGCCCCCCTCCCTCCCCATCTCTCTCTCTATCTCCCCCTCCCTCCTCATCTCTCTGTCTCTCTCTCGCTCTCTATACCTACCTTTCTGTTTTCCTCCAACTTCCCCCTCTCTCTCTCCCCCTCTCACTCTCTCCTCCTACCTCTCCATCCACTGCCCCTCCCCCTACTCTCACTCTCTCTCTCTCTACCTCCCTCCATCTCTCTCTCTCTCCCTCCCTCTCTCTCTCGCTCTCTCTCTCACATCCTGCCTCCCCCTCCCTTTCTCTCTCTCCCCCCATCACTCTCTCCCTTTCCCCCCTCTCTCTCTCTCCCCCCTCCCACTTTCCCCCTCTCACCTACCCCCACCCTGTCTCTCCTCCTACCCCTCCCTTGACTACCCCTCTGCCATACTCTCTCTCTCTCTCTCTCACACACACACAGACATTCACTCCCTCCCCCTCTCTTCTACCTCTCTCTCTCTCTCTCTCTCTCTCTCTCCTCCCAACCTCTTCTCTCCATCTCTATACTGCTCTCTCCCCCTCCCCTCTCCCTCTCCGACACTCTCTCCTTCCCTCTTCCCCTCTCCCTCTCACTCTCTCTCTCTCTCTCTCTCTCTCACACACACACACTCACAACCTGGTCCCCCTATCCTTCTCTCTCTCTCTCTCTCCCCCCATCCCCTTCAACTACCCTATCCCCCCCTCTCCCTCTCCCTCTCCCTTTTTCCCCTTTCTCTCTCTCTCTCTCTCTCTCTCTCCCCACCCCTCTCTTTCCCTCCCCTCTTGATCCACCCCCCTCTCTCCACCTCCCCCTCCTGCTCTCTCTACCACTCTCTCCCCCCCATCTCTTTCTCCCCTGACTCCCCCTATCTCTCTCCCTCTCCCTCTCTCTCCCATTCTCCCTCTTTCTCTCCTCCTTCCTCCCCATCTCTCTCTCTCCCCCCCTCCCTTCCCATCTCTCTCTCTCTCTATCTCCCCCTCCCTCCCCATATCTTTCTCCCTCTCTCCCCCTTTCCTCTTTCTCTCTCTCTTTCTCTCACCCTGCATCCCCCTCCCTCTCTCCTCCCCCCCCCTCTCTTGTAAAAATTGTCAACATAATATTACCTTTCAATGCAATCATATCATCTAATATCTCTTTCTCTCTCTCTCTCTCTCTCTCTCTCTCTCTCTCTCTCTATATATATATATCTTACACACTCCTCCCCCCCTCTCTCTCTCCCCTCGCTCTCTCTCTTTCCTCTCTCTCTTTCTCTCTCTTCAAACCCTCCCTCTCCCTCCCTCCCACTACTCCCTCCCCATCTCCCTCCCTCTCCCTGTCTCACCCTATAGAACAATAGATTTAATTATATGATATTAATTTAATTTTATATAAGTATTTATTGAATAACCTAAATATTTAAAATAACATAATCAAATATTTAAAAAATATAAGATAAAACATGAAATTTATGGAATGTAAACAATAATTTATACACAAATTTAAATGAGTAATGATAGAAGAGTTCAAAATTAATGTTTAAAATCTATAATGATATAAATATATATATATATATATATATATATATATATATATATATATATATATATATATATAATGGTGAATAAAACAGAGCTACTCAATGGGAGATAATCACTTGCAGGCATCTGTGAAGAGAAATCGCATATAGCTTTAACATGTATGACAAAGTGAATAAGAGATAATCACTTGCATGCATCTGTGAAGAGAAGTGGCCTATAGCTTTAACATTTACGACAAAGTGAAGAAGAACAATGATTCCAGAAAGGGCTAAATATAATTATTTAGGGAAATTTATCTTGATACATAAGACAGTAAACTGGTGATATATAAACTAAACTGATGATATATAAAATAAACTTAATAAATTAAATATTTAAAATAAAAAAATCAAATATTTAAAAAGGAAAAGATAAAACGTGAAATTTATGGATTCTAAAACAATAATTTATACACAAATTTAAATGAGCAATGATACTCGAGTTCAAAAATTTATGTTTAAAATCTATAATGATATAAAAATGAAATTAATATATATACACAAAATTAACGGTGAATAAAATAGAGTGGATGGGAGATAATCACTTGCCGGCATCCGTGAAGGGAAATGGCATATAGATTTAACATCTATGACAAACTGAAGAAGAACAATGATTCCAGAAAGGGCTAAATTTAATTATTTAGACAGTAAAATGATGATATATAAATTAAACTGACTGATGATATATAAACTACACTGATGATATATGTGATTAATAACTAAAAGAATCATAAAGTAATAAAATAACCATACCAAAATAAATACCAGAAGCATACCTGTCATGGCTGCAACAAATGGGACACAACGTCTTTCATTCGTCTCGTTCATGCAAATCCCTTCTCTATCGATGAAACAACAACTCGGCTCTTCAATAACACATAGAAACGAACACACACAATGTAAACACAACACAAAGTCACAGCCACACGGAGATAGACATGGGCTCTTCAATAATCTTCGTAAGTTGTCTATACAATGCATTGTGACCGATCATCTACGTACAATGCCTAAATTGGTGTTAGGTTCCACCTGCAATCGAACCTAAAACTCAGCGATTACAATTGTTTTGCTAATTCGCCTGTTGATAGAAGCCTGTTTTGCTAAATGGCCGCTGAAGCCTGTTTTGTCTCTCGTGCTATTTTTGCTGGTTGTGTCTACTCTACTTGTGTGCCAGCCGATGAATGAGTTAAATTGACTCCCCAGATGGTTGTGTCTCCTTTACCTTGAGTGTGCATTCAATCAATGTGGGGAGAATGAGATCCAATAACTCCCCAGATCTTTGAAGACAACTTACGAGCATATTTCATTTCGGACTATTCGTTTATAAGGATACTTCCCGTTAAACAAATCTTGATCGACCGTTAAAAGAAGCAGACCACAACGTCTATAACCAAAAAGAATGCTTCAAAAGCTTTCCATGAAAAAAGCTGAAGATGGTTTTTCGAATATTTTTTAAATGATCCTTCTCATTAAAACAAATCTTGACGGACCGTTAAAAGGAGCAGGCCACAACGTCTATAACAAAAAGAAACTTAGAATGCTTCAAACTCTTTCCAAGAAAAAAGCTGAAGATGTTTTTCAAGAAAAAGGGTTCAAGAAATTCTCTTCACCTCCACGTCATCAATCCACGTCCCATGTGAAGTAGTTCGGTTCTCTTCAATTTGGAAGGTTTGGTGGAAATTTTGTTACTCGGTACTAAGTACTTCATGTAATCTTGCCCTGGTCCTCTCCTTTTTTTTTGTGCCATCATCGAGTAATATTATTTAGAGTAGTTATCGTAGAGAGCTCATTATATTTCCCTATTTCGATCTTAACGCATTCAATATAATCGTCTAAATTTATTTTTAAGCTATATTTTATGTATTTTTAATACTAAATTAAATTTAATGTGAGAGATGAAAATGATTTTCTAGGCGTTGTTTCTAGTTAATTTTTATTGAAATTAGTCAAAGATTCTTAAATTCTTGAACGTTTGAACATAAGTTTTTGAATATGTAGAATTCTAGTAAGTCATGGTTTCTGGTATTTTAAAGTATCAAATTTATTTATTCATTCCAAAATATATTTTAAATAAAAATAAATCATATTTTTTCTTAAAATTGAATCTCCAAATTTTAGTGAAAAATGGCATTTCATCTATAAATTAAATCCTGCTCTAATATAATGTGTTTTCCAACTCAAGATTAAAATGAAGTCAAGCTTAATTTGTAAATTTCCATTGGAAGTATGTTCCTTTTAATTCTTGTATTGCTCATTTAAATGCATTTATAACATCTAAGATAAACTAAAGTCACTCCTTATATAGTTTTATTTTATATGTACATTTTATTGTATTAAATTTTCTTTCTACTCCTATTAATTTTTTGTTAAATTATATTTGTTTTGTTTTGTTTTGTATTAAAGGTATTTTTTTGTTAAAATAGTTTGTATGGTTTTAAAGTTTTTTTTACCTTTTTTTTCTTCTAATTTAAGATATATTTCCTCTAACCTTATTTGGTTTTCGGTACAATATGTAATAACTAAAATTTTTTTAAAATATTTATCCTAGAGTTTGAGAGAGAATATTTATCTTTTTATTTTCCAAACAAGTATAATTTTTTCTAGAGAATTATGTGATAGAGAATATGATTTCTTTTCACTTATGCCACAGATCATGTCCTTCAAAACATACAAAAATATATATTTGCATGTTATACATGTCCACTATAGAGAAGATTCATTATTATTTTGAGAACAATCATGGCCAACTAAACCTCTCAAACCTCTCAAGGGTTAGGTTGTCTCTACCCATGGTTTGATATATTACACATCACATCCATATAACAAGAAATCTCTCAACAATGTCTCTACCCATGGTTTGATGTATTTCACATCACATCCATATAAAAATAAATCTCTCAACAAGATTACACACCTCATCATAAGAATTTTTACCACTATACCAAAATATTCCTTATAAAGAAGAATTGACAATGAAGCCATTTACAACATGGCCTCTCTCCTTTACAACCTCACTCTACATTTTATTCCTCCCTCTGTGGATAATATGTAGGAACTATGTTTTTCAACTATTCTAATCCATAGAGCATCTCCTCAGTACTTTCAATGTAATTGACAACCCTTACATGTGTAGTACAATATGCCCTTCTAACTTTTGACATGACATCTATAACTCATTTAATTTTTAATTCATCATATTCTATATAATGCAATAAAAAACAATGCAATTTATTTGGTTTGAGGTAACATAATTTCCATATATCACCATAGTCATTTATACACATGATTTAAACAACAAGAACAAGTGCTAGATTCTAATTTTTGCATCTCTAGCTACAAAATATAAAGAAATATCTTAGATTGCATTTTTAGGCACTAGACACAGAATATAAAGGAAATACACTTCTATATGATTTCTTCCTAAAATTTAGCTAGAAAATAATGTTATTGTATCTTAAAATCTGTTTTGATTATTTTTTTTTCATGAACACAATCACTTGGACAGATGATAATAATAAGAAGACAAAATGTAGACATCCCAAATTTTGTGATTTCATAAAAATACTTAATCATTATTCATTATTGATCATTATTTTGTGCATTTGCGAATATTTTTAGCTCTCCTATTTGACTTCAGTTGTCATGTGCATTAAGGAAAAATTCATTAAGGAATCTAAATCTTCTATTTGTTGCTTATGGTGATAAAATTGAGTTTTAATGTATTTCATTAATGACTCTAAATCATCTATTTGTTTCCTATGATGAGAAAATACCTTAATCTATCTTTGAGGCAATTATCATGGAACTTCCACCACTTATCAATTGTGTGCCCATTCAAAATTCAAATTTAACAATGCTTGTTTCTAGGTAGGACATAATGTAGTAGTAGGGCTATTTTGTTACCTAGTTGGCTTCTAGTGCTTTGTTAATGGGATTGATATACATATTAGCATAGATCTATTTTAATCGAAGGTTTAATAAGCATTAAGATGGATTACAAGAAAATAAAAACATAATTGATCAAAGTATAAAATATCTAGGTTAAAATAGATCTAAATTGATTTATTCTTTTATTAGAGATTTTTAGTATTAGTACGGTAGGTTCTTGTTTTAATTTTATTTTACATTTGTACGAATTTTGTAATTTTTTTTTAATCTAATTAATTAGCATCAAGATTTCTCCCATAACATGCCCACATGCATATGTCTCCACTTCGAAGTGATATTGTAATTTTATTAATGCTAGAACCAATGTTTGAATAATATTCTTCTTTAACACCTTAAAGGCTCTTCGACAACCCTTTCCCCACTCGAAACTCTTGTAACTTGAAATTATGGTGTGGAGTGGTGTTGCTACTGCTAACAACAAGTTTATGAATTTCTTCAAGTATTATGTTTCCTCAAGAAAAATCTTATCATCAAAAACATTTAGTAATCCTTGCCGACAACTTCTTGATGACCTCTATCTTGGAAGGATCTATCTTCAAATCTCCTCAACCTATCATATATCCCAAATACACCATAGTCTATTGTGATAAATCACACTTCTTGAGATGTGAACATGATTACTGCTTCTTTAAAGTCTCTAGAACCTACATCAAATGTGATATGTTCTCCTTGTAGGTAGCAATGTATACTAGTAAATAATCCAAAAAAACAATAAAAAATGAAATTATACATGTGCACAATATATCATTAATTGACTTCATGAATTTATTTGGTGCATTTCATAGGCTAAATATCATAACTAACCACTAATACAAACCTTCTCTAGCTTTGAAGGTGGTCTTCTAGGTATCTTCTTCATTGACTCAAACCTAGTGACCCCGTGATTGTAAGTCTACCTTGGTGAAGTATTTATCTTGTTGCATAAAAGATCCTCTATCCTAGGCAAGAGGAACCCATTATTGAGAATAATTGTTTTTAAAACCTATAGCCAATGCACATCCACCAAGTCACATCCTTCTTAGGCACAATTATAATGGGTGACCCACATGTGAGGTACGGTCAAATAACACCACATTCCAATTGGTATTACAACTACTTATTCACCTCATTTCCCTTTATAATCAATTAACCTTTGGTAATGGAGAGTGTCAAAACAATTGGATCTCATGCTCCGCTTGCCTCTTGGGTGGTAGCCCTTTAGGATTGTAGAGCAGAACCTTGTATACATGTATATACTCTTCCAATTGTTGTGTTTTTTCCTTGATAGAACCCCCTAAGGATGACCTTTCTTTCACGAACTGTTCTACAAACTAATTTTATCTTAAAAATAGTAAAGCATACTTTTTTCTAGAACTAATTAGTTTCTTAGCTTAGTTAGTGCTTAAAAATAAATTTTTGGAGTTTCCCTTAAGTGTGTTTGAACCAGATTTATGCAGGAATATAATGAAATGAAAAAATACACATAAAGACAGAGACGTAGTGGAAATAAAACTTCATTTAATTAATAATAAACTAAGATCCGTCTTAAATCTCGATCTATTTAGCGTCAAGAGGGATCAAACCTCTAGAGGTGAAAACTTTTTTTTTGAGTGCAAAATTTGACGAAAAGGTTGCACCTCTAAATATTTGATCCCTCTTAGCACTTGATAGATCCGGAATTAATATGGATCTAGGCTGTTTTCTTATAAATTTAGAAATAGATTCTTGAAATCACTTTGTTTTAGAGCCGGCCAAGGTTTCGGGCAAGACAAAAAATAAATCATTCTAATTTGGTGGTGTTTCCCCCAACACATAAATTAAATCATTCTAATTTGTTGGTGTTTTGCCCAATGCATAAATTAAATCATTCTAATTTGGTGGTAAGAGTGATTGGTTACACATGACCGCATCCATGGAGTCGAAGTAGGATGAAAATGTAAAAACAAAAAAGTAAAGAAAAAAATGAAGAGACAACGAAGAGATGCTTCCTCACAAATACAATTAGATACTTTATTTGTGTTAAATTTATATATTTAGGGGGAGAAGTGATTTTTCATGAGGGCCAACATCATATTAATTATATTAAATTTTAAATTTTAAATGTTAAACATTACTTTTATATTTACATTTATGTTTACGTTTTTAAGCTAGATATTCAATGCATGCATGTAGTGTACTTAAATATAAACCTCCCCGATCCAAATTTATCAAATTTAATAATATTAATATTATAACATATTAATATGAATATTATAATTAATAATAATATTATTATTAATCTTTTAATATTAATATTAGGGTATTTGGCCCTTAGGCATCACCTAAATAAAACCTCTTTTGTGAGTGTTCGTAAATATAAAGAGTATGGAGTAAATATAAAAATAAGTTCTATTTTTACCATACCTATGGTTAATTTATATTTATATTTATTTACCATACCTCTTTTATTTACCATGGTATTTGCTCCATAGGCTTGGTATATACTTATATATTGATTTCTAATCATATTTGATATCTTTGATGTATTTACCATACCTCTGTGTACCTCTTTTATATTTATTTATTTACCATAACTCTTTTATAAATATGGTATTTGACCCATAATATTTATCCCATGGTATTTGGTCCATAGGATTCACCTAAATAAAACCTCATTTTTTAGTTTTCTTTATGGAGTAAATATAAAAAGAGGTTTTATTTATTTACCATACCTCTAGTCTATTTATATTTCCATAGTATTTAACCCATGGTATTAATAATAATTTCTACCATGGTATTTGGCCCAAAGGCTACAACTAAGTAAAACCTCATTTTTAGTTTCGGTAAATATAAAGATGTCTATGGAGTAAATATAAAAAGAGGTTTTCTTTATTTACTATACCTCTCGTCTGTTTATATTTTTATTTATATACCATACCTCTAGAGTAAGTATAAAAAGAGGTTTTATTTATTTACCATACCTCCAATTTATTTATATTTTTATTTATTTACTAATAATTCTTTTATATATGAATATAATTTTTAAATTTATATATATTTTTATTTATTCACCATACCTATGAGGTGCCCAAAAAGAGGTTTTCTTTTTTATTTAGTACAAATTCTCAGTCTATTTATTCACCATACACGTGTACCCTATACTGGGTTGTAGATCACCTCTCGGTGTAACAAATAGCTGAGATATGCTTACAAATAGAATGGAAATTAACTAGCTAGGGCAGTGGTAGCCTATTTCCAAGAAGAGATGTCATGGCTACAAGGCTATAAACCATGTTACAATGAGGCTTAAAGGCCTATTTATTATTGAGGAACAATTGAAAACCCTAAACATACAAATACCTTACCCTAGGAGATGAAAAGCCAAAACTATGGACCCTGTTTGGGTAAATTGGTACATCAACTTCCCGGGGACGTAAGTTTTGCATATGATCTCTCTTTGACATGCTCAATACCTTGTTAAAAATATCTATCCAAGGACTATAACTTTTGTGTGTGAAAAATCAATGGAACACCCATATTGCTCCATATTTTCCACAAACACTTTGTTTACGGCCTCAAAATGGTTCCGGAAGTTCAGGACCCGAGAAACTGCTAAAAAGAGTAAATTGTGCTATAATTAAGGAAACTGAAAAAAGTGAAAGAAACATTGGTTGGCGTCCAAGTGGAATAGTTGGGTGGCCACCAATATCCACCTAGATTGTTCATCCCCCCTTAGGAAGAAATGGTCCCCATTGCCTTGAGTTCCTCCCTGAGATGAGGAAAATTTTGCTGAACTTTGTCGCTGGTCAGGCACTTGCCATGGTCAAGGAGTTGGCCTACATTGACAATTTGATATATCAGGATCCTTTGTTTTTTGGCGTGATTGATATTTGTATCCATGATATGATCAATTGTGGCTTGTTCCATGCAATAGGGGTTTAACTCTTTTGTTGTGAGTTATTCTTCCATGCCGGATATGTCAAGTAGAGGCAGAAACTAGGGTTGAAGGAGGTACACATTGAATACTCGGTGCACACTAAGGAATTTTGGAATGGTGAGCTAAATGGAATTGTCCCTTACAGACTTGGTGATGGTGTATGGCCCATATCGGAGTGGGCGAATCTTGTGGCGAGGTCCGTGAGCCTTTCCTTTGAAAAATATAGACACACTTTGTCGCCAACCTGGAATTTATGTGTCGCCCAATTTTGATCATGTCAGTGCTTGTACTTAGCATTAGCTCTATACAATATGTCATGAACTTGTTGGCGGATGTGCTTACTACACCGAATGAATTTGTTTGACTTGTCAGCCTTACATTGGACACCAGCTCAATCTACCTGAGCAGTCGCAAATGGCATGGCTATGCCAATGGGACATAGTGGTTCGAATCCTAAGCTCACCTGAAAGGGGCTATGGTTTTTTTAGCAATGGAGAGCCCATTTATATTTATGTTGTACATAGGGAATGCTCTCATCCCATTCGAGTCGATGCTTTGAGTTGTACATATGCAGAATGTGTACGATCATCTGGTTGATGAACTCTGTCTAGCCATTAGTTTGCAGATGGAAAGTTATGGACATGGTAAGCCTGGTGTCCAACATTGACCATAGGCTGGACCAAAATTTACTCGGGAACCTATTGTCCTCATGTGATATGATAGACTGTGGGATCCCAAAGTGTACCCACACTCATTCAAAGAAGAGTTTAGTAGTGGCTTTTTTTGTAATATTCTTCTTGTAGGTTTTCATAATGGCCATCTTCAAGAATCTATCAATGACCAAAAAAACATAGTCATTTACATGCTTAGTATAAGGAAGTCCCGACATGTGATCCATGGAGATGGATTCCCAAGGTCGACTAGGGGTACACCGTGGAGTATAGATTCCTTGCTTCTTGATGGCCAGTTTGGCAATGACACAGGGAATGCAAGACTTGATGTACTTCCTGACATCATGTCAAAGGTTTGGCCAATAGAAATAATTCTACAGTACTTCCATTGTTTTCTCGACCCCAAAATTCCCAACAACCCGACTGTAGCATGCTTCCCAAATCATCTTGGCACGCTTGCTTGAAGAAGAAAAAAGGTGTCCCAAGTCACATAGCAGGGCATGCCAGAGTTGTAAATATGGAACTTGCTTACCCTTAAAGAGTGTATTGTATGCATGGCTGAATTCTCGATTGCTTTGCTAGAGAAGCATCCAATTGGAACTCTCGTGCCAAGAAGAGTTCATCACAGTGGTTAGCACTACAATCAATAGTCAGCTACGACAGTTTTCAACATTATTAGTGTTTCCCTTCTTATAATTGATGTTCAAATGAAATTTTTGCAAGTATGTGGACCACTTCTAATGGTGATCATTCTGCAACTTCCCCTGTGTCTGTATGAACTACAAGGGTTAGTGGTTTGTGTGGATGACTGTTTCTTTTCCCAAAATGTAATGATTCCATTTTCAGAAAGCTTTTACAATAGAGTACATCTCTTTGTCATAAGTGGGATACTTTCAGACTGTGTCAGAAAGTGTCTCATTGTGACATTCCATTGGATGCCTCTGTTGAGTAAGAACAACCACAATAGCGTAGTCAAAGGAATTTTTCTCGACCTCAAATGGTTGTTGCAAGTTTCGTAATGTGAGCACTTGTGCACAGAAGAGGTGATGTTTCAATTCTAGAAATGCCTTCTATTGATATTTCTACCAAAATAATTCTTCTTTCACCCCTCCCTTGGTGACTTGACTCAAGGGCCAAGAGATATGAGAGAATCCCAACACAAACGTGTGGCAAAAATTCGCAAGCCCCAAAAATTTGTGGAGCTCTATTAGAATGGTTGGGGTTGGGCGATCCTGAATGAATTGGATCTTGGTTGGATCCACATTCACCCGTGGCTCATCAATAATGTATGTAAGATATTGAAGCTGGGTAATCCAAAAAGTGCACTTCTCTAAATTGGGACACAAATTGTGTTGTTTTACTATTTGGAGGACTTTTCAGATGTGGTGGAGGTGCTCTTCCCAAGTCTAGATGAAGATCAGGATGTCATCGAAGTACGACACTACAAATGAGTTGGTGAATGGATGCATGATGTTAGCCACCAACCTCATGAAGGTTTCGAGGGAACTCATCAACCAAAAGGGCATCAATAACCATTAGAAAAGGCTCTCCCTAGATTTTAAGGTAGTCTTCCACACATGAGAGAGTTTGATTGGTACCTGGTGATACCTAAACTTCAAGTTGAGCTTACTGAAATATTTCTCCCCCTTGATTTGGTCCAGAAGGTCATCAATATTTAGGATTGGGTACCTATTCGAGACAGTGATCTTGTTCAACACTCGATAGTAAATAAAGAGTCTTAAACTCCCATCCTTCTTCTACACCAACATGATCGGGCTCCCACAACGCGATGAACTCAATCGGATGTGACCTTTATACAAAAACTCCTAAATCTGCCTCTTGATTTCATCATTCTCCACAACACAGTGGCAGTAGATTGGTCCATTGGGTAGCGGTGAACCTCTGGTAAGATCGATGGAGTGCTTGACTCAACAGTGCAGACGCACCCCTGCTCCTCTGCTCCTCCATGACCTTGTCCATCTATTTTTGCCCAGTGAAAAAACATTGTGTGGAGGTTGTGACCACAATATTCTTCTTTCCCTAAGGGCATATCATCAAGAAAATAAATTTTTTGATTTTTGAAATGAGCATAATACATTGTTTTGCAGGAACAAAAGAGATGGCGGTAGGTGGTGCTACCTCTGCTACCATGTACAACTTATTTCAAAAATTAATAATCACAACACGAGGTTGTGACTCATACACATCATGTCACTTCCACAATTATGGTTGGGATAATAATATATGAGAAACATCAAGGGGAGAAATTTCATATAATACCTTATCCATAAAGGGCTTGATGTTGTAGGGAAGGTGGCATTGTTGGCTAACGTGGAGATCCCGTCCTTCGTGAAGCCACTCGATGGTTTCGGTTGTGGGTGTGTTGTGGTCAGGAATCCTAGCGAGTCATGACCTCTACTGAGATGAGGTTCTTTTGACTCGCACTGTTAGTAATGAACTGCAGCGGGGAACCCTTTACTGACATTTGGGAATGGAAGAAGTGATCTCCCTCCTCTAGATTTTATGGTTCCTTATTTTGGATCTTTGTGGTGGCAACGATGGTGTTGGGCTCTGCATCAATAATACTCTACCATTTTTCATTCCCCTTTTCAGGTTCTGATTCGGAGTCAGAGCATGCATCTGATTCAGAAACCTTCAACTCGGCCACCAGTGACTACTTTTCCTGACACTCACTTGTGTTGTGAGAAGAGCTATTATGGAACTCATACCACTTCTCGTTGTCCTTATTTGGCTTCATGGCGTTATTATTTATTTTTGTCTTTGGCGGGTTGTCTCGAGATGCTCTGCATTGTCTTTGTCATTTGTTCTGTGGTTCGGGGACACCTTTCCCTTGCTTTTGATTTTCAGATCCAAAGTCTCACTTCTTCTCTTTGACATTTTTCTCAATCTTGGCAGCATACCAGTATGCCGCACTAAGCAAGGACATGTCAAGGAACACCATTTCCTCCTGAATACATATGTGCAGATAATTGTGGTACTTTAGTACCAAATGTTTCTATGAAGCTTTGATACTCAACATTGTGCTCATGGTATGGAATAAATTCTTCAGCTCATGGAAATCTTGATCCCTTTGTTCCCGCAATGTATTCCATTGTATGTATTTTTCCTTAGAGCTCCTCATGGGATAATATTTTTCCTTGATGGCATCTCGAAAATAATTCTGAGTCAGTGCGGACGAGAACAGAGAGGTTTCCTCCTCACCTCTTCTCTTCGAGTAGGTTTCTCACCAGTCCTTGACATGGGGGACGGCTTTGAGGAGTGCCAAAGTAATACTTTCTTAGACAAAAAAGTATTGAACTGAGAAATATCCTTCTAATAGATTGAACCATCTATCTATGAAGTCTACATCTATTTGGCCCTCAAATATGGGAATGTAAAATTGTAGTTGTAACTCAAAAGGATTTGCACCTCTAGAGTGGCTACTGGACGTAGATGCGTCACCGGTGGGTAGCCATTGAAGGATATGGGAAACTTTTTCCATCATCATGTTCCTTTTTTTCTCGACGGTCTACTCAGGCAATATTTTGATAGGATCTCTTGATCCCTAATCTTTCTTTTCTCCCCCATGTGTGGTCGTCGGGGTTTACGAGGCTGATCTTGCAAAGGTTCAACTAGATAGATCCCTAACTCATATCTTGACCGCGTTGGGGACATGCAAAGAAGGATTGAGAAAGAGCAGAATTCTCTAATACCACTGATCTAGATTTATGCATTAAGACAATGAAATACAAAAATACATATAAATGTAGAGATGAAACAGAAATAAAACTTTATTTCATTAATAACAAATAAATGAAATATGCTTACAAACAGAATGGAAATAAACTAGCTATGGCACTGGTAACTTATCTCTGAGAAGATTGTGGCAGCTACAGGCCACTGAACTGTGTTACAATGAGGTTCAAATTGCTATTTATTATTGAGGAACAATGAAAAATCCTAAACATTCAAATAACTAACACTAGGATATGAATCACTAAAACTATGGACCCTGTTTCGGTAAATTGGTACATCAACTTCCCGAGGATGTAACTTTGGCATATGATCTCTATTTGACGTGATCAATACCACATTAGAAATATCTATCCTATGACTACAACATTGGATTGAGAAAAATCTAAGGAACTTCGATGTTGCTCCCTATTTTCCCAAATAACTTTCTTTAGGCCCTCAAAACATCTCCGGAAGTTTAGGACCCGAAAAACCTCTAAAAATAGTGAATTGTGCTATAATTAAGGAAAATGAAAAAAATGAAAGAAACGATGGTGGGGGTCCAAGTGGAATCTAAGGGTGGCCACCAATATCTACGTGGATCAATGTGATGGTGAAGGATCTTCATCATTGATGGTTCATAATAGATGGCTCTTCACACAAATATTGCATCCCACATGTACGTATAGGGACTTGAAAACATAACTCTACATACATCAAGTGGAACTATATCTAATTATACTTCATCAATAAAATTAACAATAATAGTAAATTTTATTATGCATAGGTTTTTCTACCTTTATATTTTCCTCCATGTTGACGCATCTTAATGGTTATTAGCTAGGATGGTCATGAGTCTTCAGTCCCAATTTCGGAACTAGATTTATTTCTAGGAGATTGTCCTATGATTAGGAGTTGAATGGAGCATCAATTTTTGTCTTCTTGACTTGTGGCTTTATATGGAAGAGTATGGTCATTTCCTTCACTTCTTATTTTTTAAGGCTACTTAGATTCATCCCCTTCTACATTAATGAATATACAATCTTCTCATCCACATATGAGCTTCTTTCCACCTAATTATTTGAATATATCGCTTTTATATTTTTATTCTTAGCATCATTGCTTTGGTTCTTTGACTTGAGCTCTAGATGTAGCTTCCAACACTTCTCATGTGAATTACCTTCTATTTTACAGTGATTTTAGTGGTTGTTTGTATCTTTGCACTAATGTGTTATGGATATAGTATTTTTTTCTTTCCCCCATTTCTACTTCCTCTCTTGCTCCTATAAAGCTTAATTGTGATACTTCTACTTTGACCCACATTATCTCCCTTTCATTGGGTGCATGCTCTCTTGGTATTGTTCCTGTAGACAAGCCTCATCATTCTTATGGGTTTAAACATCTCTTAATTTTGTAGACAACTATTTAAACCCCTCATATACTTGAGGAGAAATTCTTGGTTCTTTGGAGAGATACCCAAAATTATTTTCATCTTCCTAAATTTCATGTACTCTAATACTCTCAACATTCGTCCTTGCTTGAAGTAATTCAACTAAAACCATTAGTCATCTAGATACCTGATAGGGTAGAAATTTGACTTTATAAGAGTTTTGAAATCCTCCCACATAATCATCAGAGGATATCCCTCTAGCATTAGGGCTTATTTGTGGCTTTCCCATCATATCTAAGCATGGCCCTCTAATCTCATATGATAAATAAAAATTCATGTCCTTCCTCTACGTTCAGAACACTAAAATAAATATATAACTATTTTAATTAGTGATTTAAATTGAAAGCATCAATCTCACCTTATATGGTTTGATGTATACCTTTGTTTCCATATTGAAGCTTTGAATGCTTCATGACTCATGAGCTTGGTTGTTCCTTTTTGCATTCTTTCTTATATTTCCTCTTTGGTTCATCTATATCCTCCAATTTCTCCTATGGTTTGGCCTCTATCTTTGAACATACATCCAACATGTTATCGAGAGCATCCATAAGGAGATTCATGTTATGGTTGATATCTAAAGCCTATTCTCCTACCCTTGATAAAATCTCCTTTTACACAAGTCAAGGGTTTTGAATATATTTTTTTGGCCATATGTGGGGTTTTAAAGCTTTATCCCTTGAAAACTACCATCCTCTCTCTCTCTCTCTCTCTCTCTCTCTCTCTCTCTCTCTCTCCGCCTCCCCTTCCCCCTCCCCTTCAACCGCCCTTCCCCACCCTCACCCTCTCACTCTCCCTCTCCATCTTCCCTCTCTCTCTCTCGCCCCACTCCTCTCTCATTACCCCACTCTTCCCCTCTCCCCCTACCTCGCTCCATGCCCCCTCTCTCTCTCTCCCTCCCCCTCTCGTTGTCTCTGCTGCTCTCTCCCCCCTATATTTCTCCCGTTCCTACCCCTATCTCTTTCCCTCTCCCTCTCTCTCTCCTTCTCACTCTCTCTCTCCCTCTCTCTCCCCCCATATTCCCCTCCCTACCTATCTCTATCTCTCCATATCTACCTCCCTCTCTCTCTCTCTGAGTGTCACTCTCTCCCCTTCCCCTTCAACCTCCTTCTCCCCACCCTCCCCCTCTCCCTATCACTCCCCCTCTTCCCTCCCTTTATCTCTCTCCCCCCCCCCACAATCCTCTCTCTTTCCACTCCTCCCTCTTTCCCCCTCTCTCGCTCCACCCCCCTATCTCTCTTCCTCTCCCCCTCCCCCTATCTCTACCACTCTCTCCCCCCCATATTTCTCCCATTCCTTCCCTATATCTCTCCCTCTCCCTCTCTCTCCCCTTCTCACTCTCTCTCCCCTTCTCCCTCTCTCTCTCCCTCTCTCTCCCCGCCTCTCCCTATCATTAAACCCCTCCCTACTCATCTCTCTCTCGATATCTTTCCCTCCCTCCCCATCTTCGTCCCTCTCTCCCCCTACCTCCCTCTTTGTTCTGCCTCCAATATATATCTCTCTCTCTCTCCTCCCACCCTCCTCTCTCCATCTCTCTCCCCCTCCTCCTTGCCTCTCCCACCCTCTCTCCTTCCTTCTCCCTCTCCCTCTCTCCCTCTCTCTCTCTCTCTCTCTCTCGTTCTCACTTTTACTCTCCCCCTCCTTCCCTTATTCTCTCTTCCCATCCCCTCTCTGTATCACTCTCACTTTCTCTCTTTCTCTCTCTCTCACTCCCCCCAGACCTCTCTCTTTCACCCTCTCTCACTCCACCCCCCTCTCTCTCTCCCCTCATTCACTCACCCTCCCTCTCTCTATATATATATATATACATCTCCCCACCCCTATTTCTTTCCCCCCTCTCCCCATCTCTCGCTCAACCTCCCTCTCTCTCTCCCTCTCCCCCTCCCCCTACCCGTCTCTCTACCACTCTTGCCTCCCTCTCTCTTTCTCCCCCACATCCCCCTATCTCTCTCCCTCTCCCTCTCTCTCCCATTATCCCTCTCTCTCTCCTCACACCCTCTTCTCTCCATCTCTCTACTTCTATCTCCCTCCTTCCTCTATCTCTCTCTGTCTCTCTCTCTCTCTCTCTCTCTCTTTCCCCTCTCTCCGCCTTGACTCTCTCTTTGTCCCTCTCTCTCTCTCTCTCCCTCTCTCCCTCTCTCTCTCCCTTCTCTCTCTCTCTTTCTCTCTCTCTCTCTCTCTCTCTCCACCTCCATTTCCCTTTCGCTCCCACTTGTTCCCTCTCCTCCTCCCCCTCCCTCTCTCTCCTCCACCCTCTCCCTCCACTCCCCCTCCCCCTAATATCTCTATCTTTCTCTCTCTCTCTCTCTCTCTCTCTCTCTCTCTCTCTTGAACACAAACACACACACACACTTGCTCCCTCCCTCTCTCTCTCCCCTCCCCCCCTCTCTTCTCCTCTCTCTCTCTCTCTTTTCCCACCCTCCTCTCTCCATCTCTCTCCTACTACCCCCCCTCCCCATTGCCCTCCCTCTCCTGATCTACCTCACCTCTCTCACCCTATTTCCTTCCCTATTCCCCTCCCTCTCCCTCTATCCATCTCTCTCTCTCTCTCACACACACACACACACACTCTAACTTTCACTCTCCCCCTCCCATATCCCTGTCACTCACCCTCTCTCTCTCTCTTCCCACCATCCCTCCTCTCTCTCACTCCCTTCTCCTCTACTTCAAACACCCTATCTCCCCCTCTTCCTCTACCTCTCCCCCTCCCTCTACCTCCTTTCTCTATCTATCTCTCTCTCTCTCTCTCTCTCTCTCTCTCGCTCACCGCACTCCTTTCTCTCTCTCTCTCTCTCTCTTCCCACCCTCCTCTCTCCATCTCGCTCCCACAACCCCCACTCCCCGTTGCCCTCCCTCTC